>JAGKTI010002758.1:49262-63503 GCA_018397915.1 Birgus latro
TTTGTGTTACTGTGCATGTTTGTGTTGAATATTTTGTTTGTGAGGTTGTGGCAGGGGATGGAATCAAAAGCTTTACTAATGTCTAGTGTGACAGGGAGTGTTCTATGTGGTGGCCTAGCTGAATTCATGCCATCAAAAACTCTGTGTGAGGTCTGTAAAAAGAGTGTTTGTGGAGTGTAGTGCTCATGTTGTGATGGGGCTTGGGGAGTGTGAGGTGTAACTAGTTATAGTACTAGTCTTTCAGTGACTCTGGAGAGGGTGCAGAGGAGTGTGATGGGGCGGTGTGAGGAAGGTAATGTGGGGTCTTTGTTAGGTTTGGGGATAGTGATGATAATGCCATGCTTCCAGATGTGCGGTATTATGCTGTGTGAGTGCTTGTATACCTTGTGGTCCAAGGTGTTTAAGGTGTATGTTGCCTATGCTGTCTGGTCCACAGGCAGATGAGAGCTTGATGTTGCTAATGATGTGCTTTGTCTGGTTGTAAGTGAAAGGTGTGAAGTTTGGGTCTGTGGGGAACTGTCTCTTACGTCAGATGATACGTCAGTCGTCATGATGGGGGTTTAGATGGCTGACATGTGAAAAGTGATTGATGAGTGTGTTTGCTTGTTGTTTGTTTGAAGGAATGGTGTCTGTTGTTGTGATGGCAGCGTGTGATTGTGTAGTGTTGCTGTTGGAGAGTGTGATGCTGTTTAGTGTTTTGTAGAGTTTGCTGGTGTTTGTTTTGTGATCAAGTGTTTGGAGATAATTATTCCAATTTAGTGTTTGCTGTTCTGATATTTTATTGTTTATTTGAGTGTTGAGTTCTTGTATTTGTTGTATGGTGTCATGTGTATGGGGTGTTCAGGAGTGTCGTAGTGTGTCCCGTTGTCTGATGAGGCCTTGAATTTCTGGTGTGAAGTTGGGGTTGTGTCTTTTTCTGTTGCCTCTAGGGATGTGTCTTTTGTCTGCATTTTGTATAATTGTATTGAAAGTGTGCACAACGGTGATGACATTTGTGATGGGTGTACTGTTTAATGTTTCAAAGTGTTGTTCTGTTTCAGTTGTGAAGGCCTCCCAGTTGGCTCTCTTGTAATTAGTGTATGTGTGTCTGTGGCCAGCTGAGGTGATTCTAGTTTTGGTAGTGATGATGATCAGGAGGTGGTCAGAGCCAAGGGTTCTGACCACTCTCCAGGATGTTGTGGGGGCGAGGTTTGGGGGAGCAGAAAGTGATGTCTGGGGATGATGGGAGGAAAAGGGCTTGGTGTGGGATATGGGTATGCTGATTGGGATGATTGAGTATGAAAAGATGATCTGTCTGGGTTTGTAGTGCCAGCCCTCTGTCTGTGTCAGGGTTGTTGACATACCAAGCCGACACCTTGGCATTGAAATAACCACCCAGGGTGATAATGGGTATGTTAGTGATGTGGTGTATGTGTGGAGAGTAACTGTGTGGTACTGTGGGGGATGATTGGGGGGGGAATGCATATGTTGGCGATTGTGGTGTGTGATTTGTTACCAGTGTGTATTTTTATTGATTGTTTTTCTGTTGTGGTGTCATGTGGGGGGAGAAGTGACTTTGTGTATGCACTGGTATCTGAAAAGATGACGGATTTGTGTACCAGGGTGATGAGTCCACCGCCACCGCCGTCGGCCCGGTCTTGTCTGATGGTGATGAAGTTATGAAATGTATGTGTTTTTTGTGTTGTGCGTAGTTTTGTTTCTTGTAAGTTGTGCTGTTTGATGAACGGTGTGAGTTCTCATTTTTTTGTGTTTATGCCATCTATGTTTAATTGGAAAATGTTTATGTTATGTGTGTGATGTGTGTCGGGTGCTGCAGCACAGAGGGGAGGTGGTGGTGTGGGTGGAGGGGAAAGGGTAGGAGAAGGTTGTGATGGAGGTAAGGGTTGGGGTGGATTAGGGTGGGGTGGGATAGGAGGGATTAGGGGACTGGATGGTGTGGGATGGATTGGTGAGTTAGGCTGAGGAGGTGTGGGGGAAGTAGGAGTAGGGTTAGTGAAGGGGTTAGTGGGTGGGGGGAAGGAACATGAGGAGCAGGTCCAGGTGTTTGTGTAGTCTTTTCTGGATGCAAGTGTTGTGCAGGTTTAATTGGTCCAGTTCTTGCAGGAGTTGCACTGAGCTGAACCCTTTGTTTGTCGGCTTGACGTGATAGATTTTCAGCATGTTGGACATGTGCATTTGTTCGTGGGTCCAGGATTGCTCTCAATGTCCCTGGCGAGAAGTCGTCGTCGAGAAATGACCGCCGGGGAGTCATTTCTCGGTGTAGAAAAAACGGTGTTGTTGTGTATGATGTGTGGAGAGATGTGGTATTTGCCCAGGTGACCGAAGCCACTCCCAGCTTCTTGGGCCCCGTGAGGGGAATTGGGGGGTGGTTACGGTGGTTTGGCCCCCATGCTGTCCTCCTCCTCAACAGCCTCTGGGGGGTAGACCCATGGTGAAGACACCACCGATTCAGGTTGTCACGAATTTCCTAGATCGTGAAATTATGTATCGTAATTCGTGACACTGATCGACATTGTGGGAACGATGGAATAATTCTGAATTTTGCTCATTCTCTTAACCGTCCACTTCTGCCCTTATATTTGCATCAAGTTTTCAAAACTTTCGTCATTGTCTCGTGAGTGACTGTCTCTATGTACAGACAGTGCATTCCACTGAGTGATATTTTGTGAATTATTGTTCCCTCACCCTTGCCTTTCTGACCGCTGAGTTAAACCATGCCCCTTTCACACGCCTCTGTGTTGCACACTCGAACACAGACCAGTCGTTTCTCGACAGTCACGGAGAGCAGAGTGCGATACCTAATGCAGATACAGCTCTTCTTAGTGATCTCCAGTATCCTCAATCGGTAGAGAGGTGGCCTGTAGTCCCGACGGACCCAGGTTCAAACCCACACTAGGGCAGGGACCAGTTTAAGGATTTGAATTTCATTAAATCAGGCTTTAATAATCTACCAGAAGACCCACCGACATGTCGTAAAAATACCCCAGCTAATACCAATACACCAGTCCTGTATGAGACAGCCCTAGCATGTATTCAAAATGGACGGTGGGTGTTAGCACCAAAGTGGTGACATGTAGAGGTGTATGGTATGTAGGAGGACTGCTGGGCCATGATAGCAGGCTGTGAAAGCTTATGCCTAGAGTTGAAAAAAAAAAAAAAAAAAAAGATCCTGCAGACTCGGTGTATTCCCGAATCTCCCACCAACCTGGTGATCAACTGTAGCAGCGGCGATCTCATCTCCACTAACCAGTATTTCTTTTGTTTTCCTAGGCTAAGGTTATTTAGGTCAGTGCATTATTTAGCTATTGGTTTGAGTGCTTGAGTGAGTGCATTTCTTTTCCTCTGATTTGGAATACAGTAGATTCATGTAACGTATATTTATTTTCATGTTATTAATAAATTTACAGTTCGTTCTCATGGCCTTTGTTAAATGTAACAGTCGTGTTTGATTTCCCCACTATTTAGCACACTTTCGCTACTCCAAGTTAGCACAACTCCTTATATTAATCACGACTGGTATTTTGGCCAGCTCTTGGTATTAATTCTTAAATCCATTATGCTAGCTAGGAGTCCGGCTCAGCCAAGATCCTGTTTATTATTGTTATTATTACTTATTGAATGTTATGGGGTGAACTAACTTTTCAAAGGACAACAGTACAGTAACACAGCCTTCTTGAGCAACTAGTCTCTGCTGTGTACTGTTGAAAAAGTTTATAAAATTCTCGACTCTAGAGAACTTTTTTTTATTTTTTTTTTTATGTGTCCGACTCTGGGCATAGGCTTTACAGCCTGCTATCAAGGCCCAGCCGTCCTCATACACCTCTACATGTCACCACTTCGGTGCTAACACCCACCGTCCATACTGAATACACGCTAGGGCTGTCTCATACAGGACTGGTGTATTGGTATTAGCGGGATTATTTTTACGACATGTCGGCGGGTCTTCTGGTAGATCAGTAAAGCCTGATTTTAATGAAATTCAAATCCTTAAACTGTTCCCTGCCTCAGCGAGGATTCGAACCTGGGTCCCACGGGACTGCAAGCCAACTCTCTACCGATCGAGCTACACTGGCGAAGTAAGCCAGCATAAAAGTGAAATTGCTACTTGATATCACGAGTCAATTCTTTCGTGTCAATCGACTAGATAGTTTTTTCCATTGTCCATAGACGTATTCGCATTTTCCCTCGTGACGTCTGCCTTCACATTTATTTATATATAAAGTATATTCTCATTTTCCCCCTGACACAGGTCCAGTCTTCATAGTTATATTATGTACTCTTTACATGTCCTAATGTTTTGTTTGTGTATTGGTAATGTAACTATGAGTGTAAAGTATGGGGTTAGCTTGCGATGTAACTGCCAGTTAAGAATGACGAGTGGGGGGTTGGGTGGGGTAGGGGTATTGGTGAGGGTTGGGAGCTGGGGTAGAGGCGGGTGGAGCTCGTTTCCTCACCCCCTCCCATCTTCTCTGGGTATACAGGGGTAGAAAGGGGGCACCCCTGAGCAGAAATTACTGATCGTGTGTACCTGTAATGAAATAAGAAAATGACAGGTGCCCAGAGCGATCCAACAGATAGTGTATTGTCCGTTGCTTCCGAAATCTGTTAATTCGGGGTCTGTAAATTCGAGGGTCGACTGAATGTCTACTTTAAGATACTCAAGACGTGTGTTTACATACGGTCTCACTAACTGGACACATCAGTGCACACTGCATTCTAACCTAACCCAACTGATTAGTTTTGCCCACTAATACTCCCCCTAAAAATTTTAATTGACAAGGATTGCCACTAAGCCTCTTGAAAGTCCTCATTATCAATCACGCTTCTGACCTAAACAACGCATGAATAATGGCTGCCCAACATCATGCATATTTCGCCAGGAATAACTTTCGGTGAAAAAAAAAAAAAAAAAAAAAAATAACAGAATAAAAAAATTTTTGAAAAAAAAAAAAAAAAAAAAAAAAAATTGCAGTGTGAAACTACTTTTGAAAAAAAAAAAAGGCTATAAAGACATCGTCAGCATGAAGTGATTGCATATTTCTCACTTCTCAGATACACACGAATGCAGTAATAGTGAATAATAAACATGTCAGCCAAGCAGTATAACTCACAAGAACTGAACTCACATAATTATCTTAACCTAACTACTTATGTCAACACGTAGTGTCTTCACGTATCGTAAGATCCGAATTTTCTCGACCAAAGACCGTCAGTTCAAAACATCAGGCACAAAGCCCCCCCCCCTTCACACTTGTTGCACTAAGGGTGAAAACATGAATTTTACTGCTCCTTCATCATTAACTTTTTTTTCCAACAAAGAAAACTATGCACATCGTAAACACACCCGACTCATATCTGTCTGATCATTCGCATTTCCACCATACCACACACCACTTCATCCGACAATTTTACACTTTCATTTAGAATAAATGCTTTTCTTGTATTCATAGCACTTTCAGGGTGTTTAGGCATAACTAAAGTTACTTTGGAACAACATGCTCAGAGTTCTGAGAGGAAATGAGGAGCGAGGAAATAAGCAAATAAACTTCTCATCACAGCGACTATCTACACAACACTGAGGCAGGCAGTGGCAGGTGGTATGGGACAGAGGTCATGTAGGTCGGGTCGGGTCAAGGAAACCAATCAGTAACCAACAAAACCATAACACATGAGTTGTATCTGGAAATCCAATACCTAAACGCACCCATTTTCCACAGTTTGTCTTGCACAACTAAGTGGTGTTACCGTGCTAATAAATAATTATGGGAGAAATTAAATGCCCGTGTTATTGTAAGATCGTTGTTTCGTTTTGTCTTGAATCACAACTCTACTGTATTTCATGTCCCATACTTTCAGCAGTGTTGAATTATGACCACCTGTTTTAGCAAAATCCTACAAGGTGACAATATTTTTTTTATTCTAAGGGGATGAGTGCACATCTGTGTGATTTGACTGTGGAACTCTGAGGGGATGGTCATGAATGCTTGGAAACCCTCTTTATGCAGCAGGACCAGTGTAGGCAATTTACACAGTATACAGTAGCAGCAACCCATCACCTGAGGGTGCTCTATCAATCACTCCCACATTTTTATATGTTAATACAGTGAGACCTCATTATAGTGGGCTAACTGGGAAAAAATGCAGTTAGCATACACGATGGTTCATTATATAAAACGTCAGATGGGGACCCACCATACCGAATCCAAGGTCAGAATATATGAGAATGGTCCAGTAGGAATCTCACACAGGACAAAAAAGATATAAATAAATCAGTACTGCATGGGTTTGGCCTGTGTTCCTTGATAAATAATACATCAATAAGTATTACAGAGGTATTGTTGGCCCTCATTTCAATACAGTACAGTGGAGCCCCAAGTTTAGTGACATCTTGGTTTGCGGTGCCCTGAAAACACTGTACAGTATTCCCAAACACTGGGTTTCACGCGAAAACCCCTCGTTCGCAGCAAGAAAATGTAAACAAACCACGCTCACAAATTGGCCATACGTCAACAGTGTCTGCTGCAAAAATGTTGGAGCTGAAGGAAGTAGCAGCCAGTAGAGCAGCCAAAAGACAACGACAAAACTCCAACAGCATCATCACTTTCATCATGACTGCTCACTCTTGAGAATTTGCAGGAGGGAGTCAACCTGGCAGAGCATGTCATCAAGCATAAGTGCCCCTTCCATGTTTCTGCATAAGCAAAGCTGATAAACACTGTGTTCAATGAGAAGGTGAATGCATGACAGCAAGCTCTAATAACCCGCTACCACAGCAGACCCCGAAAGTGGAAGAGGTGGAAGGCCCCGTACAAGCAGCAGGAGTAGCTGAGCATGGAGCACAACCCAGTGAAGATGTCATCATGGACCTGCTAGAGGATAAGAAGTTCTGCGGGTTTGTGCTGGGGCAGCAGACAGAAGAGATGCAGTGCAGGATGGATGTGTTGCATGGAGAGGCAAAGGCAGCATAGGCTGAGGAGGGTGGAGGTGCCTGAGGTGGCAGGGCGCAGTAGCTTCACCACCTGCCTCCGAAATTACACCTCCCTTTCATTAAGCACCTCACTCAAGCCTTCCAAGTACGTTTCCTTGCCTATTATGTACTTTGTATTAATACAGTACCAGTTCTTCTCAGGTGCAGTCACTAAATTTTACATTGCATTAATAGGTTTTAGGGGGAGTTGGCATGGGACCCACAACAAATTAGCCTATCTCCCAAAGGATCAATGCCCTAATTTTAGTGGTTTCATGGTTTGAGGTACTTTTCACGGAACAAACTAGGTGCAAAACTTGAGGCTTTACTGTAGATAATAATAAAAAGGGGAAATACTAGGCATCGGTTCTGTACTTTATTTGATTAATTTGTCCGGTAGGTCGCCAGAAGCACTCCCTATACCAGACCTTAGACTGGTATATAAATAAAGTTGCCTAGTAGGATCAAAGGGTCTGTTATATCTGAAACTTGGTATTAATGGATCCATTAAAGTGAAATTTCACTGTAAATGTATCTTTAGTATTTTGTGTCTCCCTCAGGTACCAAACCAATTCTCCCACTTAAACAATCCTCTGATTTAGTGTAGGATTAATTTAAAGCGAGCCCCCTTGTACCAATCTTGCATTAAATCGACATCCTAATACACATTTCACAAACTGCCAAATTGAACCACCAGTTCTCTTACATTATGAATTAAACAATGCATTAATTTTAAGACATTAAAAGAAAAATATTTTGAAAGCCTGATGAATGGGAATAGAGAAAACAGAGAAGCTGTAAACATGATTGGTTTTGGGGGTGTGCAGAGAAGGAATGCAGTGCCAGGAGACATGACGCTTGCACAGGTGAAGAGTGTTGTGAAGAGGCTGAAAAATGGGAAAGCAGATGGGTAGATGAGGTGTATGCAGAGATGATTAAGTGTAGCGGAGAGAGCGGAATGAAGTGCTTGTTGGAGATATGTAAGGAGGCATGGATGAGAGAAACTGTGCCAGCACAATTGAAAAAGGCTGTGACTGTACCCCTGTATAAAAATAAAGGTGAGTGAAGTGAGTGCAAGAATTATCATGGTATAAGTTTACTTAATGTGGTAGGGAAGGTAGGGAAGGTATATGGAAAAATTAATATAAAGTAAGAAAGATATAGGAAGTCTTAGTGAGTGATTAACAGGGTGGCTTTAGGAGTGGCAGAGGATGTGTGGATCAAATATTTACAGTAAGAAAGATAGTGGGGAAGGTTTGTGAGAAGGACTATAAGGTGTTTATGGCATTCATGAATTTGGAAAAAGCATACAACAAAGTAGACAGAGAAGGACTGTGGAAGGTTTGTGCATGAACGGTGTAGATGGTAAGCTGCTAGGTGCAGTAAAGAGTTTTTATGACAGTAGTGAGGCATGTGAAAGGGTAAATGGGCATCTAAGTGAATGGTTCACAATCAGCGCGGGTGTGCGAGAAGGTTGTGTGGTGTCCCCGTGGTTGTTCAATATATATTTGGATGGGGTAATGAGAGAAGTAAAAACATGAGTAATGAAGTGAGGGATGACATTGGTAATGAATAGTGATGGATGAAATATCTCAGATTTACTGTATGCTAAATGATGCAATACTACTTGCAAATACTGAACAAGAACTTGGTAGACTAGTGCAGGGTTTTGCTGATGTCTGTGAGTGTCGTGACTTGACAGTAAATTTACAAAAGAGTAAAGTGATGGTTATTGAGAGAGAAGGTGACTCCCAGTGATATTAGTGAATGAAGTGAGACTGGAATTGGCGAGAGTGTTTAAATACCTCGGTACAGTGATAGAAAAGAGAGGAAAATGTGCAAAAGAAGTGGAAAGTAGAGTGATACAAGGAAGGAAAGTAGCTGGTGCTATGAAGGCCTTGACAAGAAACAGAGGCATGAGTGTTGCAGCTGTGCGAGGCTTACATGAAGGAGTGTTAGTGCCAACCTTAACATAATGGATGTAATTACAACAATGGTGTGGCATGAAAATGAAAAGTCAAGAGTGACAGTAATGGAGATGGGACTGCTGAGGAATGTATGTGGAGTGCAGAGAGTGGATACGATACAAAATAATGTGATTCGTGAAAGACGTGGAGTGAGAGTCTATGGACAACAGAATCGGAGAGTGTACAGAGATGGTATGGTCATATGGAGAGAATGGATAACAAGAGTGGTGAGAAAGGTATATCTGAGCAAATCTGAAGGAGGGAGGAGGTGAGGTAGGCCAAGGAGAAGGTGGATGAGTGTGTGAGGAAGAGAGGTATGGAAGTCAGTGAGGATATGGGACTGACAAGAGATCGAGCTGGCTGGATGAATGTTGTGAGCAGTGCATGATCAGGGATTTGGCACCCCTTTTTAACGTGACAGCATCCAAACTGACTCTATCGGATACATTTATGTGAAGCTACAGCATGTGGGTGAATGTTTTGGGTTATCAGAAGTCAGGATTCCAGAGGCTTGAAGGATGCGTGAATGGAAGCGTGGCCCATAGAACTAGGCAAACTTGGGCTGTAAGAGTGTTGCCACTCCTCCCCCTGCCCTAGGGTGGGAAGGGAGATATGTATGATGATGATGATGATAAAGGAAAAATTTAAGTTCATGATACTGAATATATCAAAGAATGCACTAAGTATTAAGTGTATTACATGGCAAAGTAATACAGTACTCACCTCTTTTTTTCATATTTGGTGATCATAAACTCTCTGATCTTGTTTTCATCTTTGGTGTCAGGGAAAGGGCTCAGCTTAGCATCGTACAGCCCTAGCCACACTGCACTGCAATACTGCAAATTAAATCATTGATACTGTTTACACAAGTACTGTACCAATATTGTAGAAGAGTCAACAAGTGTTATGAACACTTCATGGATGTGCAGAAAGATTTATATCAGTAGGGTGGAGTCGCCATTGATCATACCACAAGTGGAAAAATTTTTGCACACAATCTGAGAAACTCTGAATGTGAAAAACAACACCTGCTGATGAAACAGGTGGTGGTTGCCCCTCAATAGAACTACAGTTGAAGTGAATGAAACATCTGAAACATACTGAAACTAGAATGGCACTCAGTAGAGCACATATCTCTGCCAATGCCCTATCTTGCAATGTTAAAGAAAGTGAAAAAAAATTCCTGGATCAGCATCATTATCCGGATCTGCACCAAAATTTAATGAAGTCTACTCTGAGCCAAGGCCCATTCTTCTACCAAGTTTCATGGAAATCCGTCCAGTAGTTTTGGTGTAATCTTGCTCACAAACCAACCAACAACCAAACAAACAAACGGACAGGGATGAAAACATAACTTTCTTGGCGGAGGTAAAAACAAAAACAATATGGGTAGCATTCTGTATGGGCCATTACTCAAAGGTGATGGTTCATACAGATCTAGAAGCATCACCAAAATAATAATAATAGCAGACACATAAACACATAAATCAATGAAAGTGTTTCCTACATTTGCTATGTTAATTTCCTGGAAGGCATGAAGAAAATATTAGATAGGAAAATTATGTTTCTAAATGACAATCTGGATCTTAATGAATACTGAACTGAGAAAGAGAGGAAACATTATTAGACTAGCAAGTCTTTTGGATGCTCATCTGGTAGGTATCAGCAGAACTCCTCTCAATTTGCTGCCTGTAATTACTCCCTACTCTGCAACAGATGGGAACATAAAAGTTTTCTTTCCCCCTGACCTACTGCTAAACCTGAGATACATCTTCATTCACAACAAATTTATCTTTTGCCCATGTCAAAACTTCTCTTTTACCCACATCATTGTTGTCTTCCATTTCTGTTTTTTCCTTTCTTTCAGATTCATTATCTGTCAAGGAACATAATTTAACCCTCTTTCTTCTTTTCACCTGTACATCTCACCTGGGTGTTTTGGTGCACTACATTACCTGTATTTAAATGTGTGTGCATCAACTGGTGCTAGGTGGTGGCAACCATCATCCACTCACTTGATGTAGTGCTACCTACTTCTTCCTTCACCTTCATCATTCCTTTTCTGTGTCTGCCCTCCTCTCTTCCTATTTTTCCCACCTTTGTTGTCATTCTTTCCTTTTCAGGTGGTTTTACATTGAGTAACAAACCTAATGGATTCCTATAGCCAAGAAACCATATACAATGATGGGTGGTAACCATATAACCAGCTCATGTGAGTTCCCTATGTGTCAACAATTGGGTTGACAGAGGGTTACTGCCCCTCCCCATAAAACACCTAACTCAAAGTCAAACAGGCACCCATTATGGGATTATGGCATCTTGCACAGATGACAGATAGACAGATAGAATATTCTACATAAATCTCTGAGTAAATATGCTAGAAATCCTCCTTAGCTCATGAGGATACATGTCCTTGTCTCTAAGTGATCTTACCTGATTGCCCTTTGATTTAATTTGATCTATCTCCTCCTGGGTGAAGGTTGCCATGGAGATTGACTTAACACGGTGGGGTGGGTTGAGGCCTCGGCTGGAAAGTACACCATACATTCTTATGACACAGCAGATAAAAATCAGTGGCTAAAACTACAGTAAATAATAGGTTAGCATTATGGTAAAAATGGTAACAGTCAACCCCACAATACCCTCTTTGAGGTGGAGTGACTAGAGGATAGGCTACCATAGTCAAGTGCATTTAAGAGTGGACAACAAACCTATCTCCCTGGTAGCATTAGCCTATATGATCAGTAAGACTCCAGTCACTTCTTGGGAACTGAGTCCAGGCAAGGCCATCACCCCAACTAGGACATTTTATCTCCAGTAAAAGATTACCGAGTGCCAATCAAACCACACTTTAAATATAAGTAATACGCTAATCAACTGTTTAAATACAAAAACGAAATTACAACAGTACTACACAACTGAAAGCAGAAATACAAGTATGAGAGAAGCTGAAATATTATACTGACAAATAACACTCCAAAAAAAGGCTAACTCTGTTCTGACTAACTTTTGACGAATTCATAACTTGCTGATACCATGGTGGAAAAGAATTTTCACAACTATCAGATTCCTAAATAATTTAGCTACTGAAGACAAAGAAAATAGTATATCAGTACAGCATGCCATCATTTTATGATGAAGATGCATTTTGAAAACATCCTATGCATAATGATGTATCATTTCTGCTGTAAAGTCAATTATTGCATGAGCTCAATGGGGACAGGATACAGGATTTTGGACAGGGGTCACCCACCAAAGTCCTGCAAAAAAATATTATTAATAATAAAATCCAATTCACTAAACTGGTAGTTATATCACTTCAATGCACTTCACTTGCTGCTTGAACTCCAGCACCACACCACTATTCCATGACTGATATCAATGCACCCAACAGTGATGAGTGAAAATGCCATCATGGAAGAAACACAAGGGGCATCCCATGGAACAAGGCATTGCCAACCAAAACATATTTTTTTGAAAAACGAGTTTAATTATTTGAACATCAGTAACTCCACAATCCCTGGGCCAATCTCATTCATTCACCCACTAAAAAGGTGGCAATTTCATAAATTTACAAATTATTAATGGTTTACATAAAACATATTTGTTTCGTTTCGTTTTTGAAGGCTCCAACATGCTTGCATGTGTCGGCCTTGGTCACCTAATGGCGGCTCTCCACGCTGCTCGATCTCTGGCAGCCTCCCTATTCAGTTCCTTAACCCTTAAGTCACATTTAATGACCTCGTCCCACGTCTTTCTCGGTCTACCCCTCCCCCAATATTAACACTTAACACTTCTCACCCTCTGTCCCCAATTATCATCTCCCATCCTCTCCACATGTCCAAACCACCTCAGCCTACCTCTCCTCATCACAACACCAATACACTCCAGTCCCATCCTACCTCTCAACTCTTCTATCGTAATCCCAGCCCCCCCAGGCCTTGCACGCAGGGACGCACTGCACATCCACCTAATCATTGTCATTTCTGTACGTTTAAACCTGCGAATATCCTCTTCCTTTACTGCCCAGGTCTCACTACCATACAGCATCACACTCCTAACACATGCTGCATACAAAGACCCCTTAGCATGTAAGGAGAGTCCTCTCAATGTCAGGAGAGGCAACAGCTCCCTTAACTTCTTCCAACCACTTCTCACTCTAGCAACCGAGCTAACTCCAGCCCCACCTCCGGCACATAACATGTCTCCCAGATAACAAAACTCCTCCACACACTCAAGAGACTCACCTGCAAGTTCAACCCTCTCACGCCTAACAATCTCCACCTGCTCTCCCCGAAACACTGCACACATGAAATCAGCATTATCTCGCAGTCTACCTCTAATACCACTACATCTCTTGTGCACCCATCTATCACAAACACTGCACAAGATGGAATTACTTCCCACACCCATGTGGCAAACTGCACATGGCCACTCTCCCTCTCCTCTGATTGTACCGCCACCAACCCTAGATATCATCACTTTTGTTTTATCTGCATTTACCCTTAAGCCCTTGTGCCCCATACCATCTCTCCACTTCTTAAATCTTTCCTCAGCCTCCCCTTCATTCTCAGCAATCAACACCAAATCATCAGCATACAACATCTCCCATGGGAGTCCCTCTCTGAAGTCACGTGAGAGGGCTTCAAGCACCATGATAAACAACAAGGGACTCAAAACTGACCCCTGATGCACACCAACATTCACGGGAAACTCATCACTCAAAGCTCCATTCACCCTTACCTGAGTGTGAGCACCCACGTACATGGCCATAACCACCCTAACCAGCCACTCTTCCAACCCTAGCTTTCTCATTGCCCACTTCACCACCTCTCTAGGGACTCTGTCAAAGGCCTTTTCCAAATCAACAAAAACAAAATACAATTCCCTTTTCTTGCCAATATATTTTTCCTGAAGCTGTCGAACAATGAATATGGCATCAGTGGTCCCCCTGCCTGGCATAAACCCAAACTGCATCTCATTGATATTCACTCTTTCTCTAATCATACCTTCTAGAACTCTCTCCATTACTTTCATTATCTGATCTAAGAGCTTTATACCTCTGTAATTTCCCCTTTCCAGGGCATCACCCTTCCCTTTGTACACATTTACAATTACACTCTTCAGCCAATCATCTGGGACCACACACTCATATATAATCATATTTATCAGGTCAGTGACTAACCTCACCCCAATATCTCCTGAGGCCTTCAACATTTCAGCAGTCAACCCAGACACACCTGCCGCCTTCCCGACCCGAATCCTGCCTATTGCCTCACTCACAGTAGCAGCGTCAATCAAAGGCCA
>JAGKTI010002759.1:0-32540 GCA_018397915.1 Birgus latro
AAAAACTTTATTTAATTACAACAGTACAGGGAAAGCTGCACATTTTTATATACAAATTCACTACATCTAATACATATTTCAAGTACTTCATCAGACTCACTAAACTGTGCATACATATCTTTACGTAAACCATAAAAGTATAATTCCAATACTGTACTTAATTTCCTGCATTGTTTTTTAATTAACTGTATAACTCAAATCTTCTCCTGCATATTGCCTTAGTGATGAAATTATTGACATATGAATGCATGAAACTATAATTTTTCTATTTGTACCTCTACAACAAAAAACTAAGACATGCTGTATATATTTATGGAACTGCCAAAGCCAAGGATAAGTCAGTGGGTGTCAGATATTCTGCACTGTATGATATTAGGCAGTGTTAAAAAATATCAACTCTTTCCATACAGCTAGCACAGGTATTACAGGGTGAGTCAAATGCATGAAAATACTAGGGGAAAATATAATGCTTTTCCTCTTTGCAGTGACATATGATGACACTGTCAAAGGAAGAGCATATCAACATCATCCTGCTTGCTATTACCAAAGAGTTGCAGAGGACTTCAACCAACATTCCACATGAGCACCTATTATCCACAGTGTAACAGCACTGTGCATAACTATCACAAAATAAAACTTTACAGATAAATTTGGATATGTGAGTACTAAGCCATGTTCAGTGTACAGTGAATGATGCACCCTAAAGTTTAACAAATCTGTGGATAACTCGACTTGGGGTGTGCATTCAAGTGCTCCCTCACACAAGAACAACACTGGTGCTTAAGGTCCATTGTAAATCACATTTATCACACTTGTGAATGACTTACACTCTTCCACACCCTGCCCATGCTTCCTCATTATAACTCCATCACCTGTAACTATATAGTAATTCTAATTTAGAATGGACTATAGTTACAAGTGATGAAGTTAGAGTGGGGGAGTATGGGCAAATGTAGAGGGGTGTGGTTATGGCTGAGTGTAATTTTACTTTCGAATGGACTATACATGGAAGGGCTAAAGCATCTAGTCTGGCGGAAGACTTATCCACCACGACTCTTGGGTGGGTTTTAATCATAACATCCTCCTGGTTACAAGTGAACTTACAGCAAACCCTCCCTTTATCAGACTGTTATATTGAGGTTTACATACTCAGACCTAATGATCCTGCAAGACTATCTTCCTGTTAATCAAATTCAGTTCAGTGTCTCCTGACAAAGTCCCAAATGGCTAATGTGTTACACAGGGTAAATAAACACTTTACATGATGCATCCTTATTATATCATGATGTTCAGGATAAAAGAAATGCATATACAATACAGTAAGACCTCATTACATGTTAGTGATGTGTCCCAAAATATCACAAATGTTTCCATACAGATGATACTGCTAAGTGGGGTAGGTTAGCAAATCAACTTTATAGGTACCAACTGAGGTTTTGATGACAGTATTTATGAATTTACTGTGGACTCAATGAAAATTAAATAAATAAAAAACCAAGAGGTGACGTGAGAGTACTGTAACTAGCCACTATTTACTTACTGTGCCTCCATCCCACACTGTCACTGAGACTTTCCAAATACTGTACTACTGTACTGAAAGTCTGCTCATCACTTTTGTATTATCAGACTGAGTTTCTCTCACATTAGTT
Source organism: Birgus latro (assembly GCA_018397915.1). NCBI lineage: Eukaryota > Metazoa > Arthropoda > Malacostraca > Decapoda > Coenobitidae > Birgus > Birgus latro. The sequence continues at coordinate 1,650 of JAGKTI010002759.1, forward strand.
TGATACAGTGAGGGTTTGCTATACCTGCATCTGTTCAATATGAATAAAAAATGCCAATTTTTTAACAGTATTTATTTAGTATGGCTATGGCAACTGAAAACATGAGTAATATCAATATACAATAAATTCTTCCACTTACAAACATATCCATCACTTACACACTGACAACACACTGATATGAGTGAGTAAACAATGACAACCACCCATTATTCAAAATTAAAAAAAACAACAATTACAGATTCAAAATGCGTATGTAAATGCTATAAAGTCTAAAATATTGATGGAATGAAATTTCAATGAATGTAAGGTAATGTTATGAGATATAAAAATATGAACTGTGGTTAAATTCAGATAACTTAAATGCCTCTTCTACGCTGTTCTCTTTGCATGCATATTGTATTACAGATAATAATAATATAATCATCATCATCGTCCTCCCCACCACCACCTTTGTAACCATCATCTCCATCATCCTCTTCATTACTGTCACCATTTAAATCATTCTCATCACTAGCATCAAATATCCCAGGAAAAAAAAAAAAAAATCAAGTGCTCAAGATGGTCTATACAGAGTCATTCATCATTTAACCCATCTTACAGAAGACATTTCCAACAAGCTGTGCATGTCTTTCAGAAACTTGTATAATTTTTAAAAAATTTCCATGTGTCCTCATGACATGAAGCATGTTCTTATGCCTGATGAGTGATGGAAGCTTTGTCTAGCACAGTGGTGGTGATGGCTACTTCTCACTCACCTGGGTGTTTGTGAGCCACCTTCTTTCATATATTTCTACTTTCTCCATCTCACTCCATCACCCTGTCCTCGTTCTCACACCATCTTTACTTCTATCCTTCTTCTTCACTAAATTTTCCCCATAAAGCACAAATGTTTCAACCACCCCACAGAACTGGTCAAAGTAAATATCACTGCACAAGAGGTAAAAAATATGATGCTCTGTGCATGCCAACTCATGCTAAGGGAAAGTATACCATTGACCTGTATTATTTTAACCCATTAAACATGACAACATTTCACATACCACATCCTGCAACTACTAAATGATTTTATTAAGCTTAGTTTAGACCTCTCCTGGTGAAGAGTTTAAAAGCCTATATGAGATATTATAAGATGAACGGCCAGACACACTACTACTTATAATACAGTATAACACAATACCAAGTATCACTGGGAATCAAACAACAAAAACACAATGAAATATTTCTGAAGAGGGCAGTAGAAATTATATGCCAAATGTAAATGTATGAAATAAGTGAAAAATTACCATAAAATCTACATTATTTCACACTCCACAACTGCCTCACTATGACCTGGCCAAAAAAAAAAGAAAAAAAAAAGAAAAGCATGGTCACTCTATTTTGCTCCATATCAGTGATCTACAGAAAGTAATGCATTTCCAATCACCATCATCATCATCACACTCATCCTAAACCTCTCCCTCAATAATAGCTGGAGTAAGAATAAGAAAGAGGAAAAGGAAAGCATAAAATATAGTTAACAACAGAATGCCCAGAAAAGCCCAACATAATGCTCACACAGTACATTTTGCAGATTCAAATCTATCACCAATCATCACTTATTAACATCAAAGTGTCATTTTCATTATTCTAACCCTATTTCCCATTAATAAACGAAGTGCACAGGATATGAAAATGGTAAAGAGAAAGCATGAACATAGATCAATGATCAACAGATTATCCATTCCATACATCCAATTGCTCATCATTCAAGCTTTTCTCTTTCTTGACTGCAATAAAACAGTAATATTTAAGTGGGGTGACAGAATTTGACTGAAGCTTTCTTACTTCTGAATCCTAAATGTGTAGAGAATAAATGACGGTACTCGCATGGAAAAGTTCGCTGACAGTCCCCTGCCAACACTATCACAAACTTTTCTCGTTTCTCCCTAAACATCATACAATATCTCTGCTTATACTCATCTGTTGTTTGCTTGATGCTGCTAACTATGCCATACACAAATTATTCATATAATAACTTACGTATATTGCCACAGGCGGCAGGAAAGTGCTGGAGAACTTTTGGTCTTAACAGTACTTCCACCACTCATGTTTTAACAACTGATTACAGTACTGGGTTATAAAGGGAGTCCATACTTAATGGTTATAATGTCTAACGAATGACCTGAAATTAGCAAATGCAAGTCAATTTCAACAAAATTTTTATCACTTTATAATTAAATAAAACAGACCATATGATGTATTATACTGGAATTCCACCCCCCTCCATTATTTTTTTAATCAGACACACACAAAGACGAGAAACCATAATCTTCATGGAGCTTCTGTGAAGGATGTGAGATGTATAATTGCAGACAATTATACTGCTCCACTTTCCAGTTGAACAGTTATGAAAATCTTCCATAAAATGAAAAGTCCATTGGGCTTCAAAGATCATATCACTGGATGGGACTGGGGTGTATTGGTGTTGTGATGAGGGGAGGTAGGCTGAGGTGGTTTGGGCATGTGGAGAGGATGGGGGATGATAATTGGGTGCAAAGGGTGAGAAGTGTTAATATTGAGGAAGGGGTTGGGAGGGGAAGACTGAGAAAGACATGGGACGAGGTCATTAAGTGTGACCTCAGGGTTCAGGGATTGAACAGGGAGGCTGCCAAAGATCGAGCAGCATGGAGAGCCGCCATTAGGTGACCAACGCCGATGCATGCAAGCATGTTGGAGCCTTCAAAAACGAAACGAATCAGTATTAATGTCTGCAACTGTACCTGTATTTATGATGAAAATCACAGTATTCAAAAAAGGCTTACATTATATACGAATTTGTAAAGGTGGTAGGTGGAGGCACTCACTATCCACACACTCAATGTAGTGCTCCTTTGGGTGTCTGCCTTTTCCTCTCTTCCTTCCTTCCTCTTCTGTCTCTCTTCCCTTCATTCTTTCCTCTTCCTTTTGCCTATGGGTGACTTTACAGTCGCTCTTCTGTCTTTCTTTCCTTCATTTTTTCCTCTTCATTCTGCCTATGGGTGATTCTACACTGAGTGATGAGGCAAATGGTTTCCTGTACACCAGGAAACCATTTACAACACTGAGTGGTGCCTGGTGGTTTAGCAGGTAATTAAGGTGCTCCAATTGGATTAAGCCTGTGTAGGTTTATATCCAACGGGTGGTTGGGGTTTATTCCTCATGTAATGCCACTCAGGAATGAGTGAGGCTGGTCACTCTCATCTTAAATGCCAGGACCAACTTGCCTAGACCCAGGCTCCTATGCTCCTCATGGGGTGGTATAAGATTAGATGATGGATGGATGGATGGTTATCCAGTGGAAGAATTATAAGTATGAGGCATAATGTAACAATGGCCAGTATAGCTTTAACTGTTAACTGTCTATAAAAGATTGGTATAGCAAACAGGGACACCTCTAGGAGTGATGGAGTCATAAACAGTTTCTATTTACCCTTCCAATACAATGGCATATTTTTGTTATATTGTTGATACTGCCAGACAATTTTATTCAGATCAGGAGAGGCTCCTCACAGTGACGGGTTAATCCATTAAAGTATTCACGGCCAATCACTGCCACAACACAAACTAAAAATTCAGTACTGTCATATCTGGCTAAAATATTAATCAATCACCAAACAGCCAAATATAACAGACTGGAAGAACACAGATTCAAACAATACTGTACATGCTTTGGTATGAAGAGGTTTGCTTTTGTTCACAATCTACATAGTCATCATCACATTAATCAATCATAATCATCACAATCATCATAAGACAATCATCACCACAATGATACATCAATCATCATCATTTCAATCAAATTATGTACATTTTCTAAGTAAGTAGGATCCTGAAACAAGAAGATGAAAACACAATGGCAGGAGAAGCTATCAAACAGTACCCAGTGAAACTGGCAATACATCCATCCCTTGTTACTTAAAGCCATCCTCTTTGTTATCGTTGCCTTATTCTTGAAGACTAGTCAAATGCTTTGATAGGTGCCTGCCTGGATCAACCAGCCGAATGCAGGTATCTTCTTTCCTTTTGTTCTAGCCTTCTATTTTTTCAGCTCAGTCCCACAGGATACACCATACACACACAAATTCATCATCACACACCTAATCCCACAATCATATACAGTATCAAGTGGCCAGCATTTGCTTACAAGAAAAAGAACAAAAGGAAATTAGGAGAACTGCCATCTGATGCTTGTTTAAAAATAAAGTGTATCCATTCGCTAATTATTTAAGTCATTACAATTTCCACTTCAAAAAACAAATTTAGATGTTGATACTGTGTTAAAGATCTGTTTTCATACTGTTATTCTTGTACTGGTATTAATGTGTGCAGTGTTACAATACCTTCCCTGTGTTTACATTCAAGAATTGCATATTTTTTCTTCATGGATTTAATTTCTACATTCTACTGTACTTAATCAGACTTTAGCATCCGATTCACTGTTCAAACTACCAAATATATCTTCACATCAGTCATTATGATTTTGGCCAATTGTGCTGACTGTTAAAAACATTAGTGACTAAAACTGATGTAGCTGGAATAAGTGTTAACTCACTCCATCTCTCCCCCCCTCTTAATCTAATCCAACAGTCTTCTTTCTAAGGTTGAGGCACAACCCTTAACCTAAAATAATGCCTTTCTGTGTTCAACATCATACATATTGCACTTCATTCATATTCTGTATAGCCTTCCTCCTTCTCTATGTATGCTTTTAAATGACAATAATCATCATCATCATCATCACTTACAACCTCATCACCATCACCATCCTAATCCTTATTAACCACTATTATACATGGAAAGGACAGCAATCAGAAATGAGAAAATTTTAAAAATAAAAGTGACAAAACTATCACCAGAGAGACCAGCAAAACTGAGCCACATCTCCAAGCGCTCATCATTCAGACCTTGAAAACACCAAATGCAAATACTGTACAGGAATTCCTCAATTTAGGAAACAAATGTTCTAAAATATTACAGATTTTGATGCAAAACTAATACAGAAGTTGGAGTAGAGTGGCAAATGATCTTCACAGGTAACAATGAAAGTTTTTACATGATTTTTCTTTTAATTACCAAGATCTAAGAACAGAAAAGAATGTCAAATGGAGGACTTAATAACGAGGAAGTACTGTACTATACTGTACTCAGTGAGTGGGAACTCCACAATACGGCACTCTACCATACACTCATCTTTCAGACCTTCAAAATAACATAAGTAAATAAATTACAAGAAGGGTGGGACTTTCATATGCCTTATCACTTTAAAATATCACATGTGAATTAATGGCACTGAAAGTGGGAATTTAATATGCCCACCCTCCATGTATTTAAAATTCAAACCTTCAAAATAGCACATACACAAATGACAACATAGTTGAGACTTCTATAAAATGCCATAACTTTATTATCTACACTTCAAAATATCAAATATGAATAAAGTATCTGTAAAAGACAATGAGGGTGGGAATTTTATAATATGGAAAACCGAAATGCTTATTTATCACAATTCTGCACAACCAGATTTTTAAACCAGATGATGCTATTTGACCAACAAACAATATACATGTAGTCCTTATTACAAGTCTGGTATGTGTTCCATAATATCACAAGTTTTTACATAAACCTAGCACAGTACTGTTAACTCTCACAACTGGGACAACTCAAGTATTTAGAGATGTCGCAAATCTCAGAGTGTTAATAATGGTATCATCAATCCATTCAAGAGAAAGATAGCTCCAGTATTCTATTCCACCTAATGCCAGATGATTTTATTCAGCTGAGACTGATTCACTGAAGCCTGAGAGTTAATACTGTCACCATTAACCCTCTCATGGTAAGGAGAATTCTATGACTATTCCAGCTAATGCTAGACACTTTGATTCGGCTGAGACATAGAAATCAGTGTTAACTGTGACTAATGTGCATTACAGGCAACAATTACTCTTTAACAGGCAATTTTTACAGTAAGTAATTTACTGTGAAGTTTAAGCTTTACTTTAGTGAAAAATTTCATATTTTATTCATGATATTGTCAAAGGATTCTTGTCAGCTGAGGAGAGACTGTTGAACTGAAGAGGATAAATTTAGCTATCACTAATCCTTTCATTACAAAAGGTCTCCCCTAAGTTCAACATAAGCATCTCAAGGTAGCAAGATATGAGAATTTTCTTCTCTAGCTGATGAACCTAATGTTTAAAAGAAAAAGTCGAGAAATGAAAAGCAAATGTTAAAAAAAAAAATCAAGAACGACTGCTTATAAAAAGGACTTACTGTATTTATCCTTTTTATTCTATTTCAACATATGGTATAATATCTTGCACATAATATCAACAATCATTCTATTGTCTGACACATTTACAAGGCTATATACTTACCTAATCTGTAAACACAGCTAAAGCAACTAGGAAATTTCTACTTTTGATAGAAAATATACCTTTAAATGTTATGGACATTAATTTTAATATACTATAGTATGATCTGAATATACACATCTGGGTAAGGTCACAGGTTTTGGTAAATATATATATATATTTATATATCACATGCCTTTCACTCTGAAGTTATTATGCTATCATCATTCTCCTCTGATTCCATATCCCATTCAGCCAGCGGATGTTGGGTTTATTTTACTCTACTCTATTCTTCTACCAACCACATGATTTTATTCAGCTTTCAAAGACCTACAAAAGTGCAAGCGTTTTTACAGGCTATATATATAACCCCTTCAGTTCTAACAGGTTCCGTTAGCTGAATAAAATAGTCAGAAAATAGTAAACATACAACAAGCCTAAAAGTAACTGGACTGAAAGGGACGCGTCTGTCACATCCGCTTCAAATAAAGATACCGTACCTACCATACGTTTTCTGGTATACCTCCTGCCGTGGTATTCTTAAAACAGAGCTCATGAATGAATATAAAAAGTCCCCAATTTCTAGCAATCATATATCTGCATTCCCTACTTTGCTGATGAATGAACTCTTTGGGTCTAATTCAAAGTCACACAGGAGGCTCCGTAGCATCTCTTCCTAAGTGATTTATTCCAAACATTACACCTGAACAGTCTCGTCTGTGCTGTTCATATCATTTTTACATTGATGTACTTTGCATCAACAACATACGATGATACTGAGGAGTACGACGAAAAACAACTTTCGCATATTAAACCTAATAAGTCTTCTCTGTGCTGTTTACATAGTTTTTATAACAACATACTTTGCATCAATGACATACATGAGGATACTGAGGTGTATGGTGCAGAACAAATCGCTGAGTAAAAGGTACTATGCCACTAACAATGCATGCACTTAGAAAACAGCTCTTTATCAATGTGGCATGCATGCTAACCATGTCCAAAATTCACAATGGCTACACAAACAATCATCAGAAATTTGGTGAGCTAGCATAAACTTTGCACTCTCCATAAGAAGAATATGGCCATTATCCTCTCACTCCTTACCTCCCCTAACTTGTCAAGTATATCTATTCACTAACCCTTACCCCCCAGCTAGATCTACAGGAAGTGACAATGAGGAAAGAGAAGGAGAGGCAAGGAAATGCTATAATAAGATCTCATAAAATCTTTAATTTTCACACCTTTTCTCTCTTCCATCTCTACGAACTCTTTCACAACCTACTCCTGCTGAACAAAAAGGAAGAATTTTCAAGAAGGGAGCAATAAGGAAAGATTGCCGCTATGAGTTTTCACCACACTATTTGCTCATTCCTCTATATATGGTATTATATGTCTCCAGCTTTCCCCTCTCTCTCATGTATCTATGCTTTTCTCCACAACCCTCTATCCCTCTCTAGTTCTCTATTCTCTTCTCCATTTGCTCTTTATCTTTTGTCTCTCTGTTCACTTTCAGCTCACTTCACAACTCTTACGTCCTCTCATCTCTCCACAAATCTTCCTACCTGTCTTTCTTTACCCTCTACTCCCTACACTTCTCCTTTCCTCTACGCTCTCCAATTTCCCCATCCTCCTTTCTTTTCATAACTTTTCTTCCTCTTTCTCATAACACTGACAACTTCTCTAACCATCCTACCTCTCTGCTCACTTCCTCCTCTCCTCTCTTTCCTCTTCCCCCCAGTTCTCCCTCCATCTCTCCCCTACGCAATAACTAGGTAGGAGACGAAGGCTGTGAAGTTGAAACTGTGTGCCTTTCCCTGAGTTTCCGAACCTCCTCGGCAACACACACTGACTTTTCAAAGAACGCAGCTAGTCGCTCCTCATTTGCAACGTTGGCCAGAAATTGCTCAAATGACACACTCCACTCCAGTCCTGATGCATCTTGACAATCCGGGCTGCTTTTTCTATAGTCAGGGTTGCCACAACTGGATGAGCGATTGGCAGAACATGGCTCAATGCGATCTGAGGCAGTGATGTTGGTTTTCCCACACTCAGAGTCTATGGAATGGGACTGACTGCAGTTTGTACAAGACAACTGTTCTTTTCTGTGATCGGGGTTGTGGTATTCAGATCTAGAATGGGTACAACTAGAATCTGTGTCACTGTGTCTTGTACTGTCCAAACCCAAGCGGTCCACCTTTATGCAGTTAGGACCCATGCAATCAGGTCCATCGACATCTGGACCCCTGCAGCCTCCATCAACACCTACACGCCCCTCTACCTTACATCCCTCCTCCACTCCTTCCCCCTTCCCTCTCAACTCACACATCCCTCCCTCACCCTTGCTTCTGTGCTCAAAATCTGTTGTGTATGGCTTTGGCCTCAAGTGGGGTGCATCTTGGTCAATGGTTTCAACTGTTTGTGAGGGTGGATTGGCTGGATCATCATCATTCTTGGGCTTCTGCTCCTGTGTGGGAAAATACCATAACATCATTATAAAACCATCGATGCCCCCCCCCAAAAAAAAAAATACCTTTTACACCTGTGCTGTAAACTGTCATAGCATTATTTCTACAACTTTATCATACTGAACAAAAACTTAACGTCTGTCTGCATTACTTTTAAATCTTCTATCAACGAAAAACTTACAGCAACACATTTCTGCTCCCATGTGGTAAATGTAGCATAAAATTACTTGCAAAATTTGGGAGAAAAAAAAAAGGACAGTACTGTACATACATACAGTCCTGGCAAGTAACGTCACCAGTCTAAACAAATACAAGCTCTCATAGGTGGCCTAATGGAACACCTGACCCTGATTAGGATGAATCTTAATAGAAAGCTATGTGCTGTACCTCCTTTAATTCCTTTCAGTGTTGAATTGAAAATACTTCCTAAGACAGTCTATCTTTGAAAACTCTGATGATTTGACAAACCATACCTGAATACTCTCCCAAATGTAAGAACTTTTTTTACATATACAATACCCTACATTACTTACCTTCCCTCTGGGCTGACTGGTGTTATTTCTCACCTTGCGACCCACCTCTCCAATCTGAAGCAGCAATGTGCCTAAACCATGGAAAATAATCATCGTTACCATCATCATCATCATAATCATTACCACCACCATCATCACTACCATCATCATTATCAATGCCATCATCATCACCATCATCACCATCCCATCCCATATTCCCACCTATGTAGAGTAAAAAATGATAATTGTATCCTCTTTCTTCTGTCTACCAGTGACTCTACACTGTGTGACAAGCCAAATGGTTTCCTGACCAGGAAACCATTTACTATGCTGGGTGGTGGTGCCTGGTGGTTTAGTGGGTAATTAAGGTGCTCCAATTGGATTGAGCCTGTGTCAGTTTATATCCAAGGGATGGTTGGGGTTTATTGCTCACGTAATGCCACTCTCACGTAATGCCACTCAGGGATGAGTGAGGCTGATCACTCTCATCTTAAATGTCAGGATCAACTTGTCTAGCTCTGGGCTCCTATGCTCCTCATGGGGCAACACAGGATTAGATGATGTATGTACATATGTAAGTCTTATCTATTTTTCAAGATTCAGCAATATGTCTTTAGGAAAGAAACTGACCACCATTCATGCTTCTTAAAACAGCCCTGCAATGTGCTTGGATGAAGAAAACTATCACTGGGTCTACCTATTTGTTGTGATCTTCCTGTAATATACCTTGACGAAGAAACATGCCAATATGCATTAAGTTGATCTATTTATTTTCCATCTATCCACCCATCATCCAAACCTACACCGCCCCACGAGGAGCGCAAGAGCCCGGGGCCAGGCAAGTTGGTCCTGACATTTAAGACGACAGTGACCAGTCTCATTCATCCCTGAGTGGCATTATGTGAGCAATAAACCCCAACCAACCCATGGATATAAACCTGCATGGCTCAATCCGATTGGAGCACCTTGATTACTCACTAAGCCACCAGGCACCATTATTTGGTTATATGGTTCCCACCAAGCGTGGCAAATGGTTTCCTGGTGTACAGGAAACCATTTGGCTTGTCATTCAGTGTAGGGACACCCAATGGCAGAAGAAAGAGGAAAGAATGATGGAAAGAAAGAAGAGGGAGTGTAAAGTCACCCGTAGGCAGAATGAAGGAAAAAAAGACTCCCCTGTTTATTGTGACATTCCCGTTATAGTATCTGCAAACAAGAATAATATTATCACTACACTGCAGTTGATCTTTTTGGTCTCTTTATCATCATGGGTTGAATAAACAGTCAGATGGGGGTCAGAATTAGCTTTACAATTCATTCGATGATATCATCAATAAAATATATACCCATACCATATCATCTGGTAGTAGTCAAATACAGTACTAACTAAAATAAAATAGTAGTCTTGTGACAATCAGAACAAGATAAAAGCCTCTACTGATAGTCACAATAAAATAGGAAAACTGAGTTAAAGTGTCTGTAGTATTACTGTATTATATTGCCACCTACAGTCAATCAGTCAAAATGATGGCAAGCTTACTCTTAAAGGGCAATAAATCAGTGTTGGCCCACTTGCATAAAAATACCTGCAAACCATATGTTAAAAAGCATATGCTACTGTGGAGTAATACTACCTACATTTATAGACCTACCAGGACACTATTACTACACACATGCAAGCAGAGTATAGCCAAAATATCAAGGTACATTACTTGTTTTAGCTGCAGCATCTGTAATCATGAAAACGTCCTGTAATTATCACAGGAATTGCCAAATATAACCGAGGCAAAATACTACTTATACTGTATTTTATCTCTTGAAACATAATTACAGCACAAAATTTGACCCAATAAAATATTAATAGTATACTAGAAAGAGCATGTAAACAGCGACAAGGAACCGCTGTATATGTTCTATGATACCTCATCAAACTTTAACTCCTACATCCAATTGTCTTCATTTTCCAAATGAGATGGGTTACAAAAGCCTTCACTAACACCTCCACTACTAAGGTTCTCTAATAATTTAGCTGATAATATCATTTGGTAGCAACAAGACTTAAGGTAAAAATGACATCCTCGGATGAAAGGGGTTAAAAGTTTTAAGCCTGATCAATTTAGTGGTTGGTGGGGGTGTTCACCATCCACTCACTCGATGTTGTGCTGCTCTCAGATGACTGCCCTTTTCTCCCTTCCTTCCTTCATCTTCCATCTTTCCTTCATTCTTTCCTCTTCCTTCTGTCTGCAGGTGACTCTACACTAAGTGAAAAGCCAAATAATTTCCTGTATACCGGGAAACCATTTACTACTCTGGGTGGTAATCATATAAACCAAATTATGATGCCTGGTGGTTTAGTGGATAATTCTGGCGCCACCTTCCGAAGGCATCTTATCACCACAAACACTGATCTGAGAAAATGTTTATATATTTCTACCTTGGTGACCTTTGAAGGAAGATCATAAGATGCCTCTGGCACTGGTGGGTATGGTGCCATCTAGACAGACCTTTATTGCAGTATCAATAAAAAACAATGTCTCACTACGGGCGGGCTGGGAGGTGAAGAAAAGAAGCGACCTTATCAGCGTTTGTGGCGATAAGACGCCTTCAGAAGGCGGCGCCAGAATTAAGGCACTACAATCGGACTGAACCGGTGCAAGTTTATATCCAAGGGATGGATGGGGTTTACTGCTCACGTAATGCCACTCAAGGATGAGTGAGGCTGGTCACTCTCATCTTAAATGTCAAGACCAACTTGCCTAGCCCAGCACTCCTACGCTCCTCATGGAGCAACACAGGATTAGATGATGAATGATGAATGAATGAATCAATGCTCTATTCATCACAATTAACAGCCATACCAACTTTACAGCAGAGTGAGTAGGCTTTAAAAATATAACAAATGAAACCAATGGAGTATTGGTCATCAACAAAATGCCTAATGAGAAAGCTTGTACATTCATTCACTCATAATTAAAACTTTCAAATTTCTCACCTCTGCCTAACAACATAATCATTCACACACAGCTCCAGCCAATCATCTTTTTTTTTCTTTAGCAAAATAATATCAGGCAAATTTTTAGTTCATGAAAATATCAGTTAAATTTTGACTTATAAAAAATATGATATGTATTTTCAGTGCTACAAAACATTTCCTAATTTTCTCATATATGACAAAACATCTTGTAAATTATAGTATCACATATACTCATATTATTACAACAAAATCATTTCAACAAACTCCTGTCATATCAAGGTACTGTACAGTATGTTAAAATTACCTTACTACTGTATACCTAGAAAATGATGTGAAAATTTCCTCATCAACTCAAGAAAGTGACATGAAAATTTTCTCACCATCTAAATGATGTAAAAAATTTCCTTACCAACTCTAGAAAGGGATGTAAAAATTTCTTGTTCGGTGTCAAGTGCAAAGAATGAGTATACAGTGCGCCACATGTTGATGAACTGCGTCTGGTTCATGGTGGGCAAGAAGTGCTGTTCGTAGCGGCGGTAGTCACGGCTATGTATTGTTGCCTGCCCTGTTAGTTGATCTTTGTACTCTGCCAGAGAGAAGGGCTGTGGGGTCAGCATAAGATTTTGTGAAGGATGATGTACAGTACTTTTGGAAACATAATGAAAAATGCTTTGACGTCATTCAACCATATGGAGTAAATGGAGTGTATGCAACTGACAAAAAAACAGAAATGTTCATACTGTTAAAAACGTTTTTTAATTACATCCACCCAATTCGACCATATGGAGCTAATGAAGTAAAAATATTTAGGCGAGTGCATGAGCGAGGTTAGAAGAAGACAGAGTAAAAACAAGATGGGATGTTCTATGAAGAGAGGTGGTGTGTTATGAAAAATCTTAACCATTTCATAATGTTGATATCTTTGTTATTATATTTTTGCTACCAGCAGACATCTTTACTCTGTTTGAGAGACCTCAGTAACTGGATAAGTTTAACTGCCTTCATTATCCTCTTCACTATGAAAAGTCTCCTTTAAACTAAGTAACATCATCTGGATGTAGCAAAAACAAATGCAATCGAGATGTCACGGTGATAAATTACAGCATTAACAGTCTCATTCTTTACCACTATATGCTACTCACTTTAACTTGGCATAAAACTGTCATCTCTCCATACTGACTGCTGAAATGTAACAAGAAGTTAATTATACAATATGGTGCTAAACATGAAATGCTATGGGATGGATAACAGACCTGTAGTACTGTCTTGTTCTGCCACCAAGCTATGAGAAATAAGCTGTAAATGGACGAAAATATCCACCAAGTTAAGATGAAATGGTGGTGTTACCATACTGAAGGAGTTAAGGATATCATTCTTCACCACTAACACTACTAGTGTCATGCCCTCTGTACAGTACCTGGCTTGTGTGACGGGGCATCTGTGTCATCGGGAGGATCGAGCATGGCCGAGGTGTGGCGGTGGTGGTGAGAGTCCCCCACACAGTCAAAGTATTCCTCTGCCTCCACTGCTGCCTCTTCCTCAACCTCAGCTACTGCCACAATGGAACATATTACCAGCATCCTTTATCATCTGCATTTCAAGGCACCCATCATCATCATCATCATTATCATAATCATTATCACCACAATCAACATCATTAATGCTATCTTCATTATCAGACATGAATACCATCACCACCACAAACATCATAATTTTCATCACCAACAGTAGCATTAACAGTACTTTCACCACCACCATCATCATCATCATCATCACATCACCCTTCTTCCAAATTCTCACACATCACTATTGTCTACAGGACTTGAGTATAAAAGAGTTAATGTAGACAGACTTAGCTGCATTGATTTGGATTTTTATAATCTCAATCATCAGCATCATAATCATCACAACTTTAGTTCAAATATTTATAACTGGGGAGGGCAGGATCTAGGAACAAGGTGACACAAATGCAGGAGAAACTAACATTAAAGTATTCTGCAAAATAGACCAAGCAGCTATTAACTTAACATTCAAACCACTGAATACAACTATATATGGTACAATACCTAAAATTTGTGAATGAATACATTTGGACAATACTTCTTTGATGATACATGTAACTATTCAAGTGTAAAGATGCAAACAGATTTAATAATATATGTGGATCAATCAAAAACTGTCCCTTATACAAAACAGCTAATTAATTAGAGCTACCACAGACACTGGTACGTGCTACTTATATGTATTATCCATACATCAATAACACCAACAACAATCACCAAGCCACACTGCATCACATCATACCATCCACATCACAACAACAAAAAGCAATTAAACTTTTACTATGCTCACCATTCTCTGGGTCAACATGGGAGCGATCGACCTCATCCAAGCTGGGTGGGAAGGCAAGGTGGAGGTAGTAGAGAAGTCGAAGCTTGCGTGCCAGGTCCCCTCCACACACCACCCCCAGCAGCCATGCCACACTTCGGAAGCTGATCACATGTGTCCCATCCACATCCAGTAACTGTATGGGGAGAAGATGACACCGATACTGATTGTCTTGTTGGCTTTGCAGGTTTTCTAGCTCCATTTCCTTACTTAATTATATCTGCCCATAACAATGGACAGTTTACAACACGATATTGTTAATATTATGACTGCAAGAGATGCTGAGCAAAACTGTCTTGGGGAAAAAAAAAAAAAGTGTGTGTGTGTGGGGGGGGGGGGGCTCATGGCAGCATATGGGTTAATAAAGGGGAAATGAAGTGAGAGGCAAACACAGTACTATAGAAAACAATGAGACCCACATTAAAGGTCGATGTAACGAGTGCTGGAGCCCTGTCGCCTCGACCCCATGGGGTGACGGCCATGAAGAGTGTGCTGAAGGTGTCGTATGTCAGAGCATACCCTTCCTGTGCCAGCGGAGTGCCACCCCACCCAGCACCAGTGGATGCTGCACGCTGTCGCACCTCCTTGTCCTCTCCTCCCAGCAGCTGTTCACCACGCACGTATACAACCAGCTCCTATTTTGAGGGAACAGAGATGTGGGAGGGGTAATGCACAGTACAGTACAACTGATTGTTCTGTTGTTATTGTGGCTCAAAGATGATCTGGATATGAACCAGGCAGGCTGAAAGAAACCAGCCAATTCAGCCAGACTCCCAGGTATTGAAGTTATGTTTAAGGAGTGCCTATCATGTGATAGTGAAGTGGAAGAGGTAAGTATGAAAGTGAATAACTTGATGCAAATGAAAAATTGCATCTGATGATTATCTGTGCCTGCATTTTAGTCATCTCTGTCATCATTTGCTATATCCTACTCCTTCCTGGGAACCCTCCAGCAAGGGATGATATAACAGAACTACCTCCAAGTTACTCTGTTCTCACAAGTTACTCTCACTCTCTGTTACTCTTTTTCATTCTCTTCCATCAATATTGCTTCCACTACGCTCTTCCACATCTCATATAGTCTTACCTTTGAATATTACCTTCAACCTCCTTTTCAAATGGCATTATCTGGCACTTTATCTATATGCATGCTTTGCATATTTATTTAATGCCTCAAAAGAATGAGATTCACAATTCTTGTTGTCTTTAATCTCTAAAATTTGTCAAACATCTCTCTCAAACTTTGTCTGTAAGGATAACACTGTGCAAACTAGGCTATACTGTAAGCTGAAGTGTATGCTATGAATGGTGATTTCAAAACCCTGTATCTCCCCAGTACAGATGGTCTTGGGACTTTTCCTTGTACAACAATGTAAATGCAGGCCTGTGTTTGATGGTGATAAAGACACCACAACTTCTGCACTAAATACAGCTGGTCACCCCAAAAGCACTGCTTCTCAAGCCATATATACCTTCAAATCATCATCTGACAGCATGCAGTCAGGTCCAACAGTACGTAATGTGTTCCTCATGACAGTGTCCTCAAGGGTCTGTACTACTCGTAGCCGGTGCTTGACACGCAGACGCTCGATGGCCGTACTGGTGATGAAGCCAAACCCAGAGTACGCTGCCTCCAGCACCTCTGTTATATTTACCTGTGGGGCATTTGGAAGAGGGAGTAAATCAGTCATAATCATAATCATCATCATCATCATCATGATCCTTAGGCTGCTTTAAGTACCTCTTTTAGGCTTACCTGTGGGGGTATTAAAAACTGGGAATTAACAGATAATCATTACCAACACCATCATCTTCCTGGTTTTATGCTGCCTCAAGTACCTCTGTTGGGGTTACCTGTAGGACATTTGGAAGTGAGAATAAATAAATCATTATCATCACCACCATCATCCTGACTTTTATTTCCACCTAAACAAGGAATGATGTAGGATTCAGTACAAGGACAGATAAATCATACATTGAGAAAGACCATCAACAGCACAAGTAAATACAAAAATGGGGAGAAGATAAATAATAATAATAAAAAACTACAGTCAGAATGCAGGAGGCAGGAAAAGAGCAAGAGGGAAGATGGGGAGTCAGAGTGGGAAAGAATGGGAAGGAAAGGGAAAGCCTGAGTGGTAAGGAATGGGAGTAAAAGGAAGGGGAATGATTTAAAACCAAAGTGGGGGAAAAAAAAAAAAAAGGAGTAAATGGGGATGGGAGGGGGGAGGGGGAGAAAGGGAATAAGGAGATATATGAAGTATGAGGAAAGAATGAAAAGGAAGGAGATAACAAAGAGAGGGAGGTGGAGGGAGGTGTAATCCTGACATCTACATCAACTTTATCTCTCTTAGCTGCAGCTTTCTCACAAAATCAATTTTTTTAACAAGCATCTACTCATTCATCAATGCACCAACCTTCTTCAAACTTCAGAAAGAAGGCCCAAAAGAGAGAATGAAAGACAAAGAGGGGGAGAAATAAGAGAAAAAGAATCCATCCATTCATCATGCAATCCTATGTTGCCCCACAAAGAAGCATAGGAGCTCGGGGCTAGGCAAGTTGGTCCTGACATTAAAGATGAGAATGACCAGCCTCACTCATACCTGAGTGGCATTACGTGAGCAATAAACCCCAACCACCCCTTCACCTTCACTGACTCAATCCGACTGGAGCGCCATAATTACCCACTAAACCACCAGGCACCAAAATTTGGTTATATGGTTACTAACCAGCATAGTAAATGGTTTCCTGATGTACAGGAAACCATCTGGCTTGTCACTCAGTATAGAGTCACCCACAGGCAGAAAGAAGAGGAAACAATGAAGGAAAGAAAGACAGAAGAGGGAGTTTAAAGTCAACCATAGGCAGAAGGACAAGGAATCAATGAAGGAAAGACAGAAGAGGGAGTGTAAAGTCACCAATAGGCAGAAAGACAAGGAAAGAATGAAGGAAAGAAAGACGGAAGAGGATTGAAGGAAAAAAGGATGGGGGAGAGGAAAGGGAAGACACACAGCAGCACCACATCAACTGAGTGGATGGTGAGCACACCCACCTACCACGAAAAAGAAAGAGTGGAATAAAAACAACATCCATCCATCCATTATCCAATCCTATGTTGCCCCACAGAGGAACGAAGGAGCCTGCGGCTAGGAAAATTGGTCCTGACATTTAAGATGAGAGTGACCAGCCTCACTCATCCCTGAGTGGTTTTACGTGAGCAATAAACCCTAACCATCCCTTGGATATAAACCTTCAATGGCTCAATCTGATTGGAGCACCAAAATTATCCACTAAACCACCAGGCGCCAAAATCTGGTTATATGATTACCACCCAGCATAGTAAATGGTTTCCTGGTGTACAGGAAGCCACTTGGCTTGTCACTCAGTGTTGAATCACACACACAGGCAGAAGGACGAGGAAAGAATGAAGGAAAGAAACAATAATAATAATAGAGTACTGTAATTCTAACTAACCTCCTGCTGCTGCTGCTGCTGTGCCTGAGCATCCTTGGTGACACTGGGTCGTCGAGCATAGCGACTGCGAGGAGCACGTATAGATGCTAGGTACTCCCCCAGCACCATCATGGCCTCACCCTCATCACTGCACTCTACAATTACAACACCAGTACAGTACGTTGACATAAAATTTTGAGTACATTTACGAATGTCACCACACAAAATTAGCTAAATGATGTGAACTATAGTTAACTAGCCTAGGAGCCCTCCTGCATCCCCCGGTAGGGTAAGGACTGTCATACGGGACAAGGTGTTTCTGCTACCATGCAATATCATTCAGCTTAAAATCTGACAGCAATTTTATCAGGAAATATACTTATGGTAATATATAACCTACTTACGGTATTGTTACTGAGTAATTACCGTACTTCTAACAATCAACATTACAGTCAACCCCCGCTATTTGCGCGATTGCTACTTGTGGGTTTGCATACCAGTATTCGCGGTTTTGCTGGGAAATTATGATGAAAATGCACATGAAGATATTTCCTGTTTTTCCCATGGCATCAGCTGTTCCTAGTGGTTCATAAGTGATTTTTGTGTGTGTTTTGCATGAGAAATGTTGTCCTTTACAGTTAAACTGCGCATTTACCCTGTATAGGCGTGTGATGTTCAGCACAGGGCATCAGCACTCTACAGTACTCAGGTTTTCACAGCACAAATCTCCCTTTCTCTTCTTGCAATGAGAGCTTGCTTGTGCTGGCTCCTAGGGTAGCTATCTATCTATCTATCTATTGCCAGACGCCTCAATCCCGAACGGGGTGGCCACAAACAAATCGCCTCCATGTCACTCTGTCCCCTGCCATTTCACTACCACGCTCCCAACTCACACCCCCCTCTCTCATATACCTCTCCACTCCATCCCTCCATCTCATCCTCGGCCTCCCCCTCCCTCTCGCCCCCTCCACCTCACTCACATACACTCTCCTCGTCAATCTTTCACTCTCCATCCTCTCCACATGTCCAAACCACCTTAACGTGTTTTTCCTAACACTTCCCATCACGTCCTCAAGCACACCACAACGCTCCTTCACTTCCTCATTTGTTAGTCTGTCTCTCCATGTGACTCCACATGCTCCTCTCAAATAACTCATTTCCACTGCTCTCACTCTTGACTTCTGTCCCTCCAACAGGGTCCAAGCTTCACTTCCATATGTCAGAGTTGGTATCACAATACTGTCATGTAACAACTTTTTCACTTCCATGCTCACCTCCCTGTTTCTTATCACTGCTTTCAACGAACCAGCAACCTTCCTTCCCTGCTGTACCCTTTCGAGCACTTCACCCTCCAGACTACCATCCTTACTCATCACACTGCCCAAGTACTTAAATTCACTCACATTCTCCATNTCTATCTATCTATCTATCTATTGCCAGACGCCTCAATCCCGAACGGGGTGGCCACAAACAAATCGCCTCCATGTCACTCTGTCCCCTGCCATTTCACTACCACGCTCCCAACTCACACCCCCCTCTCTCATATACCTCTCCACTCCATCCCTCCATCTCATCCTCGGCCTCCCCCTCCCTCTCGCCCCCTCCACCTCACTCACATACACTCTCCTCGTCAATCTTTCACTCTCCATCCTCTCCACATGCCCAAACCACCTTAACGTGTTTCTCCTAACGCTTCCCATCACGTCCTCAACCACACCACAACGCTCCTTCACTTCCTCATTTGTTAGTCTGTCTCTCCATGTGACTCCACATGCTCCTCTCAAATAACTCATTTCCACTGCTCTCACTCTTGACTTCTGTCCTTCCAACAGGGTCCAAGCTTCACTTCCATATGTCAGAGTTGGTATCACAATACTGTCATGTAACAACTTTTTCACTTCCATGCTCACCTCCCTGTTTCTTATCACTGCTTTCAACGAACCAGCAACCTTCCTTCCCTGCTGTACCCTTTCGAGCACTTCACCCTCCAGACTACCATCCTTACTCATCACATTGCCCAAGTACTTAACTCACATTCTCCATTTCCTTCCCATCCAATCTCACTGTACACTCACTGGCTTCACTTCTCTCGAAGACCATCACTTTACTCTTCCCCACATTCACCTTTAGATTCCGTTTCTTACACACTCTCCCAAACTCATCTACCAAGCCTTGCAGCTCCCCTTCGTCTTCACTCAACAACACAGTATCATCTGCAAACAACAGTACAGGGAGTTTCCACACACTGCCCTCTCTCACTAGGGCCACTCCAACATCCACTGCCCGACCTTGTATCTCTTTTATAACCCCATCCATATACAGATTGAACAACCATGGAGACATGACACATCCTTGTTTCAATCCAACCTTCAAATGGAAAGATTCACTCAGTTTGCCATCCACACGCACTGCAGCCTTAGCACCCTCATACATACTCTTCACTGCCTTCAACAACTTCCCATCCACTCCATATATTCTTAATACCTTCCACAAACCTTGTCTATCCACCCTGTCATATGCTTTCTCCAGATCCATGAAGGCTGCATACAACTTCTTGCCCTTCTCTAGAAACTTTTCCACTAAGGATCTAAGAATGAATATCTGGTCTACACAACCTCTTCCCTTCCTAAAACCTCCTTGTTCTTCTCCAACTAATTCCTCAGTAATTTCCCTAACTCTGTCAATAAGTATCCTACCATATATTTTTCCTATTACACTGAGAAGGCAAATGCCCCTATGATTACCACACACTGCTTTTTCCCCTTTTCCTTTGTACAGAGGAATAATTATACCTGACTTCCAATCCTCCGGGACTCTACCCTCCTCCCAAGCCAATCTGCACACCTTCCACATCCATCCTAGGGTAGCATTCTTTATTATCTGCCTATGTGTCTTCTTTCTCCCTATCCTATTGGCCGTTCACAGACGGGACCCAATCATATGCTGGTGTGATGAATTACCGAATCGGCGGCATTTACTGAATCAGCACAGCATCAGCACTTTTAATTGAAAAATATTATTATTTTTATCACACATAGGTTCATTCATACCTAATTATCTCATATCCAGAAAAAAAAAAATTAATATAACTGTTAATACAAAACCAGGTTTCAGAGCTGAGCTAACGTTAGCAGATTTTTCCCCTTCATACATCAGTATGCCTTGGTAAACTTCTGTTTTGCATAAATATTGATTTACATTACAAACAGGTGTACAGTAAGACCTCATTATAACGGACTAATTGGGGCTCAGGCCAGTCCAAAATATGCGATTTTCCGATAAAAGCGACATCCGGACTTACCCCTGCTAATCCGGACTTTTTCCGATATATCAGACATTAGTCCAGATTGAATCAGTAGTTTTCACCACCATTGCAGTATTGTACTGTGTTATACCTTCACTACATTAATCAAATGGTATAATAATACTGTACTATGCACTGAAAAACATGTCTTTTACTTGTCTTATTGTGGTGAACATAGCTGAAGTTGTCAGGCAGTCCGGACTGCTTTCTGGCTATATCGGACTTTTTTTGATATACTGTATAGGGGTTTAGTCCGGTAGTTCCTCGAGTCCGATAAAAGCGAATTCCAGTCTACTGAAGTCCGTTATATTGAGGTTTTGCTGTACGTGCATTGTAAATAAATATTTATACAAAACACAAGTTTGTCACGGCATGTTGTTGAGCTATGAGCTAGAGATGAAACATTTCTGCTAACTTTAGCAAATTCCCACTCTGAATCCTGATTTTGTTATAAATAATTAAATTAAGTGGCTTAGTGGGCAACTAAGGCACTCCAATCAGACTGAGCTGGTGCAGGTTTATATCCAAGGGTTGACTGGGGGTTTATTGTTCACATAATGCAACTCAGGGATGAGTGAGGCTGGTCACTCTCATCTTAAATGTCAGGACCAACTTTCCTAGCCCTTGGCTCCTGCACTTCTCATGGGGCAACACTGGATTAGATGATGAATGAAATTAAATACAAATTTTTGACAAGATTTCAGATATTTAGGTATGTGTGAACCTACTGTATATGGTGATTAAAATTATATTTCCCTACTGAAAGTGTCAATTCGGTAAATGACCGCGGATTCGGAATTTCATCACACTCGTCATATGCCACCGTGTTCATTCTCTCTCAGTTCGTCTCACGAGTTATGCAACCACGTGTGTTCTGCTTGCTATTATGGCTTTGTTAATCAACTCCATTCTTTATCCCTGTGTAAAATGAGTCCTAAGTGTACTGCTTAGGGTGCATCTGGTGCCAGGGAGCCTAAGTGGATGAGAAAAGTGATGTCACTGGAAGATAAAGTGACACTGCTAAACATGGTGCGTGAGGGGCAGTCATTCACGGCTGTCAAGCACCATTTTGGTGAGAAGTGCATGGTGTGTTACATCATCGCATGGGTGAATGCAGTGTGTTACATCGTCGCATGGGTGAGTACAGTACACTGTACCCAGAAAGGCTTGTGTACCATCCTGTACTGTCTTTTTGGTAAGTACTGATGTGACATAAAATGCTTTTACAGGTCTCATAGTGGGTCTATAGGTACTGTAATAGGAGTAGCTAATACACTGAAATCAGTGACTTCCACAGTAAGTTTGGGATATTCACGGAAATCAGTATCTGCGGGATGTTCTGATACACAACCCCCACAAATACTGGGACCTGACTGCAAACAACGCAATCCACTCTTTAAAAAGTACAAGAGTTTTCTCAATTACTCATCACCTTTTCCTTACACATCATCTGAAAAGATTCTCCTAATTTTTATTCTCTTCCATTCTGCTATGAGTATAGCATCCACCTACTTTGCTATTTCTATATTCATCTTTCACCCTAGTGAGAGAGGGCAGTGTTTGGAAACTCCCTGTACTGTTGTTTGCAGATGATACTGTGTTGTTGAGTGAAGACAAAGGGGAGCTGCACGGCTTGGTAGATGAGTTTGGGAGAGTGTGTAAGAAACGGAATCTAAAGGTGAATGTAGGGAAGAGTAAAGTGATGGTCTTCAAGAGAAGCGAAGTCAGTGAATGTACGTTGAGATTGGATGGGGAGGATATGGAGAATGTGAGTGCATTTAAGTACCTGGGTAGTGTGATGAGTAAGCATGGAAGAATGGAAGGTGAAGTGCATGAGAGGGAGCAGCAGGGAAGGAAGGTCGCTGGTTCCTTGAAAGCAGTGAAAAGAAACAGGGAAGTGAGCATGGAAGTGAAAAAGCTGCTACATGACAGTATTGTGATACCAACTCTAAAATATGGAAGTGAAGCTTGGACCCTGTTGGAGAGACAGATGTCAAGAATGAGAGCAGTGGAAATGAGTTATTTGAGAGGAGCATGTGGAGTCACATGGAGAGACAGACTAACAAATAAGGAAGTGAAGGAGCATTGTAGTGTGTATGTGGATGTAACAGGAAGCGTTAGGAGAAACAGATTAAGGTGGTTTGGGCATGTGGAGAGGATGGAGAGTGAGAGACTGACGAGGAGAGTATATGTGAGTGAGGTGGAGGGAGGGAGAGGGAGGGGGAGGCCGAGGATGAGATGGAGGGATGGAGTGGAGAGGTATATGAAAGAGGGGGGTGTTAGCTGGGAGCAGGGCAGTGAAATGGTGGGGAACAGAGCGACATGGAGGTGATTTGTTTGTGGCCACCCCGTATGGGATTGAGGCATCTGGCAATAGACAGATAGATAGATCTTTCAATAATTTCCTGCCCACTGCTATATCTACACCTCACTTCCCATCTTCATCATCATCCTCTAGCTCATGAAACCAGCTCTTCAGACTCAAATCAGTTCCATATTTCTCCCACATCGTAACAACATCCCCACCATCGTTTCAAATACTCACTCTCAAGCGTGGTCCTGTTGGCCTGAAGGATCGCGAGTGCCACCATAAACACAACCCGAGCACCATCGTAGAAGAAGCAGTCAACCACATGCACCGCCGCCTCAAACGGCATCACACTGGTAGAGAGGAAGGACACAATTACATCATCATCACACTCACTGTTGCCATCATCATTACCCTAATTAAATCTATTCATCATCCAATCCTATGTTGCCCCATGAAGAGCATAAGAGCCCGGGGCTAGGCAAGTTGGTCCTGAAATATGAGATGAAAGTGACCAGCCTCACTCATAACTGAGTGGCATTACATGAGCAATAAATCCCAGCTCCCCCTTGGATATAAACCTGCACCGGCTCAATCCGATTGGAGTACCTTAATCACCCACTAAACCATCAGGTGCCACAGTTTGGTTACATGGTTACCACCCAGTGTAGTAAATACTGGTGAACAGGAAACCGTTTGGCTTGTCACTCAGTGTGGAGTCACCTGTAGACAGATGGAAGAGGAAAGACCAGAGGAAAGAAAGACACAGGAGGAAGGAAGGAAAGAATAAAGGAAGAGAGGAATGGGCAGTCACCCAAGAGCAGCACTACCTTAGGTGAGTGGATGGTGAGCATCCATAATTATCATCCTAACACTAATTTCTTCCATTAAAAAGTTGTTGCCAAGATCCAGAAAAAGAAAAGAAAAACACAAAAACAGGATAACCTTGAAAAGAGTCTAGCGAAATGGGCCATAAACTGACTCACTCATCTCAAGACTTTAATATTCTCAGCACCA
This sequence comes from Birgus latro, assembly GCA_018397915.1. Taxonomy (NCBI): domain Eukaryota; kingdom Metazoa; phylum Arthropoda; class Malacostraca; order Decapoda; family Coenobitidae; genus Birgus; species Birgus latro. The sequence goes on from JAGKTI010002759.1 coordinate 26,442, forward strand.
TTCCACAAGGCAAATGCCAGCCACAGCAGGTACAGCACTTCATCATGTTACTCTCAAAGCATCTGTATGGTGGAATCAGTCTGCTGACTAGAAAAAAAAAGAAGAGGACTACACTAGTCATGTGCATTTCTGTGTGTACTTCATTCTTTTTTATTTATATTCTGTCAATTTTTTTTTTGCTACCTCAGTATCAATATCTTATTATACGTTCATCTGCATTACCAACCACCTTTTTGGTCTTCCACATCTCTCAGCCTAATACATATGAAACCTTTTCACCACCCTTGTCATATCTATTCTCTCCATGCAATATATCAACTAGGTAAAACTTCTTTGATCAAACACATGAATAAATGAAATTATGGACAGGTGGGGGCACTCACCATCCACTCACTTGATGTAGTGCTGCTCTTGGATGACTGCCCTTTCCTCTCTTCTTTCTCTCCTTCTGTCTTCCTGTCTTTCTTTCCTTCTGTCTTCCTGTCTTTCTTTCCTTCATTCTTTCCTCTTCCTTAAGCCTACAGGTGACTCTACAGTCTCTCTTCTGTCTTTTTTCCTTCACTCTTTCCTCTCCCTTCTGCCCATGGATGACTTTACACTGAGTGACAAGCCAAATGGTTTCCTGTACACCAGGAAACCATTTACTATGCAGGGTGGTAACCAGATAACCAAATTATGGCACCTGGTGGCTTAGTGGGTAATTAAGGTGCTCCAATCGGATTGAACCAGTACAGATTCATATCCAAGGGATGCTTGGGGTTTACTTCTCACATAATGCCACTCAGGGATGAGTGAGGCTGGTCACTCTCATCTTAAATGTCAGGACCAACTTGCCTAACCCCAGGCTCCTACGCTCCTCTTGGGGCAACATAGGATTGGATGATGGATGGATGGATGGGTGAACAAAAGAACAGAAAAGCATCTGGAGAACAGAAGCTTTACAGTATAAATAAAAAACATCTATAATCACTTACCTGAGGAACAGTGTAAGGAACCATGAGAGTGAGATGAGAGAGATGATGCCGAGTGACGAAAGATTCTGGTGCAGGTCTGGCATGTGGTCAAGTATCAGGTCCTCCAGCACACCTTGGTCCACCAGTGCTCCAACCACTCTGATGAACCACAAGAACAACTTACCATTAAGCTTTAGGGCATTTCATGCTTTCAGCCTAAGGGGTCTCTCATATGCTGAATGAAACAGTCATCATTTATTTAAAAGGGGGAGAGAGAGAGAGAGAGAGAGAAAGAAAGTGTTACTGGTGATTGTCTCTCATCCTCAGTCATTGGGCATCTACCTAAGAAAGAAAGGGGTTATTCATTATGGTACAATTTGTGGAATGAGGTGTACCTGTATGTAAAGCTAAAACATACCTGGTGTTGTAGTAGTCTGGGAGGAGTCGTTCACTAAGGGCGGCCAAGAGCCAGAAGGCTTCCTCCTCACTGCAATACACCAGCAGCACTGATGCAACAATGTTCATTGCCTGGCAGTAACCTGGAAGGGTGAGGCAAGGCAAGTTGTAGTCTCACTTTCACTGTATTACAGACACAGAACAAACCAGACTTCATTTTCTCAGTATTAAGGAGTTTCATTTTATTCTCAATATCAAGAGATGAGTTTATGCGGCTTACAAAAGACCTCAAGCTGTAAAGGAGTTATAAAGTCTCCATTAACTTCTTTACAATAACAAAGTCTCAATAAAATGAATAAAACCATCTGTACAAGGAAACAAACAATAAAAACAGTATCAGTTCTGAAATGGCTAGCAAATGTGATTATGTAAGGGAAAGTAAAGCTACAATTTTGACAATAATTTCATTCATTTTTTCATTCATCATCCAATCCTACACTGTCCCATGAGGAGCGTAGGAGACTGGGGCTAGGCAAGTTGGTCCTGACATTTAAGATGAGAGTGACCAGGCTGACTCATCCCTGAGTGGCATTACATGAGCAATAAACCCCAACCAACCCTTGGATATAAACCATCAAACCATCACCGGTTCAATCCGACTGGAGCGCCATAATTACTCACTAAATCACCAGGCGCCAAAATTTGGTCATACAGTTACCACCCAACGTAGTAAATGGTTTCCTGGTGTACAAGAAACCATTTGGCTTGTCACTCAGTGTAGAGTCACCCATAGGCAGAAAGAAGAGGAAAGAATGAAGGAAAGACGGACAGAAGAGGGAGTGTAAAGTCACCCATAGGCAGAAGGACGAGGAAAGAATGAAGGAAAGAAAGACAGGAGAGGATGGAAGGAAAGAAAGGTTGGAGGAGAGGAAAGGGTAGGCACCCGAAGGCAGCACTACATCGAGTGAGTAGATGGTGAGTGCCCCCATCTACCACAAACAATAATTTCATCTGTGAAATAAAGGGGGATAAACTGTGCTTTGCCTATCTGACTGACTGCTGTATTATGGGATGCAAAATTAATAAATCTTACACTGTAATCAATGATGTCCCATAAATGACCATCCACAAGCTGTATATAATCTCATGGAGTACCTAGCTGAAATTACTGCATTTCTGTTGTCCCGGTAAGCAATGGGCCACAAAAACAAAATCACTAATGGCAACATATCTTTAAATCTAATTTATCCATCATATCTCATAATAAAAATCCATATCTTTAACCATCCATCCTACTGACAATCCTCCTCCTCATCAATGGTCAGAGTCCTCCAGGTATATGCAACGAGGACCCAGCACAGTGCTGAGAACCTCCTATCACTCTGGAAGGCTGGATCAGTTCCCTAGCATCACTATCTTCCATATCTTGCTCTCTCTCATACTCATTTACCACATCCATCCACCTTCTTGGCCTAGCATGTCCCCTCCCATCTTCAGACCACTCATAGATACCCTTTCTACCAACCAGTTCACTATTCATCCTCTCCACATGACTATATCATCTGAGAACATTCTCTTCTACCCAGTTATCAACATACTTCCTCAATCCACATCATTCATGGATGTTACTGTATACGTTGCAATAACAGACATATGGTGCTTAACATAATTTAAGACCTTTCCATTAACTTGATTTTCCAAAAGTTGAGATGTACAGAACCTGGAAGGAATCTGTACATACTAGACATACATTCACTACATACAGCCATACAGGTGACTCCCTCACCAATAGCTGGGTTCCTCCAGGCATATGCACACAGGACCCTGCGCAGAGCTGAGATGCCGGTGTCACTCTGGAATGCTGGGTGCTCAGGCAGGGATCGGTGGAGGTCACGCTCAATCTCCTCATTGGCCGGGCCTCCCCGCCTCAGCCCAGCAGCAACAGCAGCTTCATAATACCCAGGATTGGTTGCCTGCTCATTTATTGCACCTACACAGTAAAACCATCATCACTATCACACCACAACCACCATAATCATTATATCATTATCATCCATATCATCAATATTATTACCATCACCATAACTTCCCACAAAAACAGTAATGGAATTGGAAGGGATAAAAGTATGGACACTGTCAAGTTTTATCCATCCACAAACATGACATGGAAAAACAGATCTACTATAATTGCCGTATTCATTAATTATCATCACCAGAAATTATTTCGTTATATCGGCATATGATTTCAGATATATCGGCATAAGCTCCACAGGTAGGATTGGATGACGCAGAGAAGGATAGATTTTGGGATGATTTAATACGTGTAGTAAGTGGTATGGGTGATGATGAGGTAGTGGTTCTGGGAGGGGATTTAAATGGTCATGTGGGTGAAGCAGCTCAAGGTTATGAGGAAGTCCATGGAGGATGTGCATATGGTGTGAGGAATGCGGAAGGGGAAAGAATACTCGAGTTTGGGGAGGCTATGGACATGATTGTGTGCAACACACATTTTAGGAAAAGAATCAGCTGGTTGATTACGTACGAGTCCAGGGGAAATAGTAGTCAGATAGATTATTTTCTGGTCAAGAGGGTTGATAAGAGATTAGTGAGGGATGTTAAAGTTATAGGAAGCGAGGAGTGTGTGCAGCAGCACAAACTGTTGATTTGTGACATGGTGCTTAAGGAACAAGTGATGAGAAGGAGGACATATATACCTAGGAGGAAAATATGGAAGCTGGGAAACCAATCAGTAAGGGATGCCTTTTATAGTGAGATGAGGAGAGTGGTGGCTGAACAGGAATCCATAGATAAAGGCGTTAATGAACAGTATACAGCCCTTAAGAACAACCTCTTGAGAGTTACCAATGCAATATGTGGTTGGACAAGAGGCCCACCAAGACATAAAGTAACTTGGTGGTGGGATGAGGGTGTAGAAGCTGGAGTTAAGGAGAAAAGAAGGCTTTTCCGAAAATGGAAGAAGGGTGGTAAGAGGAAGGAGTACTTGGCTGCCAAGCGCAGGGCTAGAAGAGAGGTATACAGGGCGAAGTCTGAGGCACAGAGACTTTTACTTGATAATCTAAATCATGGAGAAAGGAAAAATATGATTTTTAGGGTGGCAAATCAGGTGAAGAGGGATAATCGGGACATTGTAGGTGAGCAGTGTGTGAAGAATGATGATGGAAGGGTAGTGGTGAACAGTGAGGATATTAAAGATGCATGGAGAAAGCATTATAGCTGGTTGTTGAATGAGGAGTTTGATTGGGATAGAGAAGGTTTGGAGCCAGCTGATCCAGTGTTTGGCCCTTGCCCTTTGATTGACGCTGCTACTGTGAGTCAGGCAATAGGCAGGATGCAGGTGGGGAAGGCGGCAGGTGTGTCTGGGTTGACTGCCGAAATGTTGAAGGCCTCAGGAGATACTGGGGTGAGGTTAGTCATTGACCTGATAAATAGGATTATATATGAGTGTGTTGTCCCAGATAACTGGCTGAAGAGTGTAATTGTAAATGTGTACAAAGGAAAGCGTGATGCCCTGGAAAGGGGAAATTACAGAGGTATAAAGTTCTTAGATCAGATAATGAAAGTAATGGAGAGAGTTCTAGAAGGTATGATTAGAGAAAGAGTAAATATTGATGAGATGCAGTTTGGGTTTATGCCAGGCAGGGGGACCACTGATGCCATATTCATTGTTCGACAGCTTCAGGAAAAATATATTGGAAAGAAAAAGGAATTGTATTTTGTTTTTGTTGATTTGGAAAAGGCCTTTGACACAGTCCCTACAGAGGTGGTGAAGTGGGCAATGAGAAAGCTAGGGTTGGAAGAGTGGCTGGTTAGGGTGGTTATGGCCATGTACGTGGGTGCTTGCACCCAGGTAAGAGTGAATGGAGCTTTGAGTGATGAGTTTTCCGTGAATGTTGGTGTGCATCAGGGGTCAGATTTGAGTCCCTTGTTGTGTATCATGGTGCTTGAAGCCCTCTCACGTGACTTCAGAGATGGACTCCCATGGGAGATGTTGTATGGTGATGATTTGGTGCTGATTGCAGAGAATGAAAAGGAGGCGGAGGAAAGATTTAAGAAGTGGAGAGATGGTATGGGGTACAAGGGCTTAAGGGTAAATGCAGATAAAACAAAAGTGATGGTATCTAGGGTTGGTGGCAGTACAATCAGAGGAGAGGGAAAGTGGCCATGTGCAGTTTGCCACAAGGGTGTGGGAAGTAATTCCATCTTGTGTAGTGTTTGTGATAAATGGGTGCACAAGAGATGTAGTGGTATTAGAGGTAGACTGCGAGATGATGCTGATTTCATGTGTGCAGCGTGTCGGGGAGAGCAGGTGGAGATTGTTAGGTGTGAGAAGGTTGAACTTGCAGGTGAGTCTCTTGAGTGTGTGGAGGAGTTTCGTTATTTGGGAGACATGTTATGTGCCGGAGGTGGGGCTGGAGTTAGCTCGGTTGCTAGGGTGAGAAGTGGTTGGAAGAAGTTCAGGGAGCTGTTGCCTCTCCTGACATTGAGAGGACTCTCCTTACGTGCTAAGGGGTCTTTGTATGCAGCATGTGTTAGGAGTGTGATGCTGTTTGGTAGTGAGACCTGGGCAGTAAAGGAAGAGGATATTCGCAGGTTTAAACGTACAGAAATGACAATGATTAGGTGGATGTGCAGTGCGTCCCTGCGTGCAAGGCCTGGGGGGGCTGGGTTTACGATGGAAGAGTTGAGAGGTAGGATGGGACTGGAGTGTATTGGTGTTGTGATGAGGAGA
>JAGKTI010002759.1:37188-63500 GCA_018397915.1 Birgus latro
ATATATACAGTAAACCCTTGATCTTTTAGAAGACAGAATCTTCGGTTAGCTGAACTTAGGCCGAGACCATGTGTGTAAGTAGGCCAAAATGCAGAGGTAGGGGAACAAATGGCGCCAAGCGGACACATGGCACAAGTCTGCTGCTTGCCTTTGGAGACAGTTTGCGTGCCATTCTTACTGTCATCTAGTGCTGAGTAGTGCTCTTCTTTTGCCTTCTGCCTTGCCATGGAAGGTTCAAAGCATAAAAAATGTGATACTGGCACCTCTAGTCATAAGGGAATGAAAAGAAAAAAAAAAAAAAGGTATGCGTGTGACTTAGTGTTAAGTGATCATGATAAAAGTTCAGCACTATTATTATTGCAAGTGTTACATTGCAGTCTATTATAGTGATTACATTTAAGTTTAGTTCTTAATGTTCAGTGAAATAAATACTGGGTACTGTTTAGAATGTTATGTTAAATTGTGAACTCGGCCACCTCCGTCTCCAACACAAACTGCCGACGGATCTGTACTGCCTCTATCGAAAGGTAAATTAGGTGCACTGAATTGTTTCTTTTTTGTCTTTCTTTATTCATTTATACACTGTATATGCTCCGTTACTTTAGTGTTGAAAAGACAAGTAATAAGTATTGTTAAATTGTGAACTCAGCCACCTCCGTCTCCAACACAAACTGCCGACGGATCTGTACTGCCTCTATCGAAAGGTAAATTAGGTGCACTGAATTGTTTCTTTTTTGTCTTTCTTTATTCATTTATACACTGTATATGCTCCGTTACTTTAGTGTTGAAAAGACAAGTAATAAGTATTGTTTTTGCAACTGAGGGTGTGTGTGTGTGTGTGTGTGTGAAAATCCATCTCCAACACACGCTGCTGACAGGTCTGTACTGCCTCTGTGAATGATTTTCTACCAATTAACCACTTCAGTAACGTGACATCTATTTCTACTTTATTTACGCTTCCTCCAGCAGATTTTATGGCACTCAGGACTGGACTCTCATACTGAAGGGGTTAACGAAGGCTGTACCAACCCCGAGCACTTCCACAGATCCTCCCTACACTGAATAAAATCATCTGGTGGCAGCAAGAACAAAATGAAACTACACCCGGTACAGAAGGGGGTTAAAGGTATATTAAATGCTCTGAATTGTTTTTTTGTCATAACTAATTTATTTATATATGCTCCTTTAATTTAGTGTTGAAAGAACAAGTAATAGGTATTGTCTTAGCAGTTTTGGGGGTTGAAAATTCGGTAAGACGGAAAATTCGGTAATTCGAACCAGGGTAGAGCCCCATATAGTTCGACTTATGAAGAGTTTACTGCATATACTGTATATATATACATATACTGTATATATATATATATATATATATATATATATATATACACTCGTATACTGTATTACAGTACAGACCAATATTATCATTGTGATCATTATCATCATCCCAACACAACACAACAGATCAAGGAATAAACTTTATATCATTGGCATAAAGTCAGCAAAAATGACTTGATCAATATTGCTGTGCTTTACAAAACAGAATTATAAACAAACTTCAAATAATTACCACTTACTATTTCTTTATTAAATTCATCCATCCATCATCCAATCCTATGTCGCTCCAAGAAGAGCACAGACGCCCGGGGCTAGGCAAGTTGGTCCTGACATTTAAGATGAGAGTGACCAGCCTCACTCATCCCTGAGTGGCATTACGTAGGCAATAAACCCCAACCACCTCTTAGATATAAACCTACACAGGCTCAATCCGATTGGAGTGCCTTAATTACCCACTATACCACTAGGCGCCATAATCTGGTTATTTGGTTACCACCCAGCGTAGTAAATGGTTTCCTGGTGTACAGGAAACCATTTGGCTTGACACTCAGTGTAGAGTCACCGATAGGAAGAAGGAAGAGTAAAGAATGAAGGAAAGAAAGACAGAAGAGGGAGTGTAAAGTCACCCGTAGGCAAAAAAGGAAGTGGAAAGAATGAAGGAAAGAAAGACAGTAGAGGAAAGAAGGAAAGGAGGAAAGGGCAGACACCCAAAGCAGCACTGCACTAAGTGAGTGGATGGTGAGTGCCCCACCTCATACAACATCAAATCAACTAGAAACACTTCAAACTTTATGCCAGAATGATTAGCAAGAAGGAGGTGCCATATTTGCTGACTACATCAAATAAAATCAACAGCAAACTACAATCTCAAAACATGACCAACCTTGCTCTCGAAGCAGATGAAGTTGTGTGAAACATAGAGTGTGCCACTGACATAGCTTTTGCTGTATGGAGCCCACAATGCACAAGTCGTCGACCCATCAAGCTTTTCACTCAGTGGCAGTCTGGAGTACGAGAATACTGGGTGACCAAGAGGAAAAATTACAGATTCCTGCAAAATAAACATACTATAAAACATGCAAAAATTTTACATAAACCTCCTACCATGAATGATATATGGCTATAAGTTTGGTAACCACCAAACAATAATAAATCTCTGGCAGGAAACACAGCCATATGTAAACAGTCATAGTTCTAGCTGAGAAACTTACACTGTTATAATTCTTATTAAACATCTAAGACATAATAATTTCAAACAGTCTCTAACAACTGCTGGAAAGTAATTTGCTGGTTTAGGCACTTGGTTTAGCTTACAGTCCAAAGAAGCCACCGGCTGCACCATGGCATATCCAATATGTCGGACTCCTTAAGAGGACATATAGCACCATCTAAATGGGTGTGATATGATTTAGATTTTGCTGCAGGAATGATCAAAGCAAACCCACATGAAATTCCCTATTACCCCTTGCAAGTATACGTAAAATATGGACTAACATGAAATCAGACTGGAAGTTCACAGTGAAATGCAATTTCATAAACTACATAACTTTGTAAAACCTGGCCCTATGGCAAATATATAATAATAAAAATAATATGAACACCAACTGACCTAAACCTGCTCCTGTACATGTCCGAGTGTGCCCGAGCATCAAGGTCTCGTTTGAGGAAGGACGCTTTCTTGGGCACCTTTTTACTGTTGTGGAGAGACAGTACAGTAATGAACAGTTAGGAACAAAAGTTAGCTTACTATTCCACCATATCTACTTCACACTTGGGGAAAGTGCATCTTTTTCCTCCAATGCAGCATACAGACTCATCTAAGGAACACGTCAAGCTTCTCTCACCTTGGGAATACAGTATTAGCCACAAGAGGAAAATGAAATACATAACAGCAATCCCTCATTTATCCAGACGTGCAGTATCTGGACCTATTCATTACCTAGATACTGGACCTACACTCTATTAAATTATTATCCAAATCTACTTGCAATTATCCCGACATAAAAGTCCCCCAGAACTTTGGCCGGCCAGCTGACATGTTCAAACAATCAGTATCGTGGCCACTGGGCTCTAGCCTTGCGCGGGAAATATATATGCCATAACCCGCAACCTGAGCTAAAATGTCTGTCTGCCCCTGTACTGAATGGTCAAAGTCGCGCACTGGCCTGTTCACTCCCTAAGAACCTCCAGCACCCGAGTAATACCGACTGTAACCAGCAAACAGTGTCACAACACCCATAAGTATCCCTACCAATTGTCCAAAACCACGCGGCCACCAGGATTAGTCTTTCCCAACTGCCACCGCGCATGTAACACAGAATGCAAGCCACAAGTCAGGTGAAAGTGCCTGTCTGCCTCATGACAGGAGGGTGAAAATCCTGCCCACAGCCTCATTTCTCCCCCCCACCTCCATATCCTTCCATGCTCCCTGCCATGCTAGCCCTGCCTCCCGGCTCCCCCTCTCACTCCCTCAGTCCCTCCCCTCCTTTGCACTCAAAGCACTGACCCGTAAGTTTTTAAAGTTTTTGGTGATGTATTTGAATACTTTTGGCTGTATCAAAATTCTGCAAAGTCCACGAGAAAGCTCATGGCATTCTGCATCTAGACATATGTGTAACTCTTGTGTGCAGGCAAAATTTTGCACTAGGATGGTGGGAAGTTAAATAGAGGTAAGTTTTACTCTTGAACAACATTTAGTTTTATTTTACTCATCAGTTTTCTGTGTTTATATTAGTTTATCTTATAGTATAAACACCAGCAAAGATGATGGCATATCATTTATACCAATATAACCACTTTCTGGTGGCATGTTTGGCCATATATATATATATTTTTTTGGTGCCCCGGGAGAAGCCATCACTTGTGTCACAGAAAGATAACTGATTTTCCAACCATTTTCAGGTTTTTTGTGGATTTTTGTTGTTTATGAATTGTTTTCTTGGTGTTTTGCATTAATATGGACATTCCTATATGTGTTTTGATGTCTCAATATGGCAGAAAGACTGGAAAACACTACCAAAATTTGGAGGGGGTACTGTACGTATAGGTAAGGCTTTTTTGGGGGGGGGGAAAGGGGGGGATAAGTTTTTTTGCATGGTTTTCTTGGTGTTTAGCATTACTATGGATATTCTTACATGTGTTTTGATGCCTAATACAGGGGGACGGACCTGAAAACTGCCAAAATTAGGAGGGGTACTGTAGATACAGTAGTGTACAGGCAGGGTGTTTTTTTGTTTTCAATGGTTTTCTTGCATGGTTTTCTTAGTGTTCAAAATTATTTTGGATATTCCTATGTGTGTTTCAATGTCTAAATATGCCTGAATGACCAGAAAACAACACCAAAATAAGCAGAGGTGGAGGCCGGGTAAAGGCAGGGTTTGGGTACAGTAGGGGGGATATTGTTCATTATCTGGATACTGCCACTACCTGGACATGCTTTTGGTTCTATTACGTTGCATAACTGAGGGAGTACTGTATACATTACAGTATGTGAAATCTTTGGCAAATTTTTTCCCCCTAACTGCACCAGTTATTGTATTACTGGCTGATATGGATGTTATTATCTACTGAAAAACAATAAATGTTCCCAACTAACTGCTGTGATATACCTATTTGAAGATTAGGAGTATGTTGGAAAGCAGCTAGACAGTTCTCCTACTTTTCTGTTTTCTGTTGCTTCTGGATCTTCCCTACTGTCATTTCTTATGTGGAAATGTGGGTTGGGATGATGATGATGATGATGATGATGATGATGATATGAACCTTTTGTCTGACAGGGGTTTTTCATTGCAGAATAAAATTATCTGCTATCTGTACGAACATATCACCTGAATGTAACAATACTAATCGAAGAGATTATACGAGATAACAGTCATTACCTGCCATATTTCTAAAGGCAAAATATACTTATCTGATTGTAACCAAAATATAATTCAGTACATCCTTGCTATAAGTATGGGATGATTTCTGAATCACCAAAACTTTTACATACAATTCCTCCAGTAAATTTGGGGAAAATGATGAACCAACTTCATCGAGAAGTACAGTAAACTCTCAATTATCAGGTGTAATTCAAGCAAGCCCTCTGCCAAATAACGTGAAATGCCGGATATTACATAGTACCTCCATTCAGTGCAACACTTGGCGTCGAGTCGGATACTGCATTACTATCCGTCTCGACTATCTATCCTAAAAACTTTCCCAAGTGTCAAAAAAGAAAATTAAGCACAAGATAAAGTACGGTAATGATACAAAACAGAAATACAGAGTTGGTTGGCTACCGTTTTCTAGCCGGCTGAAAAACCTCGACACCAGATATTGCATACAACCGCCAGATATGTCCATTTTCGGAGTTGGATATTGCACAATTTCACCAGACACTGCTTTAATAGAGATGAACCAGCAGTGCCGGATATAGCAGTGGGCCAGATATTGCGACGATGGATAATTGAGAGTTTACTGTAACTATCTTGCGCAGTATTTGTGATAAGTAGATGCATAAGAGATGTAGTGGTATTAGAGGCAGACTGCAAGATAATGCTGACTTTGTGTGTGTGGTGTGTCGGGGAGAGCATGTAGAGAGCATCAGGCATGAAAGAACTGCTTTTGCTGATGAGTTTCTTCAGTGTATGGAAGACTTTTGTTGTCTGGGGGATTTGTTATGTGCCAAAGGTGGGGAAGGAGCTAGCTCTGTGGTTAGGGTATGGAGTAGCTAGAGGAAGTTCTGGATGTTGCCTCTCCTGACACTGCGAGGGCTCTCTCTGCATGCGGCATGTGTTAGGAATGTACTGCTGTATGGTAGTGACACTTGGGCAGTATAGGAAAAGGATATTCGTAGGCTCAAATGTACAGAAATGACAATGATTAGATGGATGTGTAGTGCATCCTTGAATGCAGGGTCTGGGGGAGGCTAGGATTATGAATGAAGAGTTGAGAGGATGGATGGGATTGGAGTGTATTGGTGTTGTGATGAGGAGAGGTAGATAGAGATGGTTTGGGCATGTTGAGAGGATGAAGGATGACAACTGGGTGCGGAGGGTGAGAAATGTGAACGCTAGGGGTGGGGTTGTGATAGGCAGACTGAAAAAGACCTGGGACGAGGTCATAATCTGTGATCTCAGAAAAGGGAGACTGAAAGGGACTGAGCAGCATGGAGAGCTGTCACTACGTCACCAAGGCCAATGCATACCAGCAGGTTGGAGCCTTTATAAATGATATGACAATACAATAGGTAGCAATGAGACTTTGGCTACAAAATTGTCTTGAATTTACTAGGGACTTGGTAGCAAGGATGTCAAAAAGGTTACTTATAATGTGGACTTACTACAGTACAACAATATCAGTGAATGAGATACATATTGTACTATGTACTGCTTTCATCAATCTTCAGTAATACATAAAAAATATTTCTTTTAACTTTCTCCACTCAGAAATCTACATTAGTTATTTTTTCCCATTCTAACAAATACTCAAAGCACTACTAATCAGAGTTCACCAGTCTTAAAATCCATCTTCTTTATCTTCCTCGTGCTATAAAAGATAATAATATGAATGTCCAATACTGAATTTTAAAGCAAACACTCTCTGCAAACAAGTGACACACAACAGCAACTGTTGCCAAATGTCATACAATTTTAAAAACTTTAAATACTGGCAAAATGAATAGTAGTGGCTTGATGGTGCTGCATGCTGGTGTTTGAATGTTGTCGCTATAGCAAGTTAGTTTTAACCTGACAAAGATCCCTAACCCCTTTAAGCTCAGTTGATGGCCAAATGTGGGCGTATTGGAAGGTTGGTTTAACTAGTAACCAAGAAGACTCATTCCTACCTCATATTTAAGACTCACTGGCTGAATCGGTAGAGAGACTGCCTGCAGTCCTAATGGACCCAGGATCAAATCCCGTCTGGGGCAGGGAACAGTTTAAGGATTTGAATTTCATAAAAAGCAGACTTTCCTGATCTACCAGATGACCCGCAGACATGTTGTAAAAGTACCCCCGCTAATACTAATACACCAATCCTGTATGAGACAGCCCTAGCATGTATTCAGTATGGATGGTGGGTGTTAGCGCCAAAGTGGTGACATGTGGAGGTGTAGGAGGACTACTGGGCCTTGGGATAGGTCATTGCCCCCAAGAAATAGGCTCTGAAGCCTTTGCCCAGAGTCGGACACATAAAAATAAATAAATAAATAAATAGATAAGTTAGAAACATCCAGTTTTATCAAGTAAATATAAACCAAAAACTTAATGTGTTATGCATTTCCTCTGGCACCACTACTCATAGTTAACATGATAATGCTTGAGATGAAGGATCAGTGCATCCTGCAGTGTGCAATGCTGTTAACTTTTTTCTTATTCTGTTTGGAGGAAAGAAAATATTTTGTTAATTACAATAAGTAAAAACATTCCTCTTCATAAAGGTAACAACTTCTTTCAATGACCCTGGACTATTATCGATATTCAATCATACTACTCTGATTTAGAAACATTTATACACCTAGCCTGACTAAATGAGCAAAATAATACACACAGTACCAGATGTACATACTCCTCAACACAAGAATCAAAAGTCAATGAGATATGTACCATAAAAAGACACATAAACAAACACAGTTAAACACTATGCATAGATGAAATGAAAGAACCTAAGCCAGTGTTGGAGTGTCTCACTGACCTCACTTTTGTGAGAAGATCCTTGTCCTCGGAAAACTCCTCATCGTTGATCAGTCTGAAGACCAAACCAGGGAAGTTATAATGTAAAGAGAAGTACAACATAAAATCTCTAAAACTGCTCACTAATACAGTACTGAGTTTAAGTCTGGTGAATTTTACTGAAGGTATCATGCATTAAACTGCTGGTACTGCTAAACATCATGCATACTATAAAAGAGTATGGTCTATGAAACACTACATTAAAAAGCTTAGCCAACATTAGACTGATTACACATCAGCAACTGACACTAGATTCCAGAGAGTAGAGAATAACATATTGAATATGTTGGACAAAAAATATTTTTTATATTTATGGAATGTGCCATTATTGCTGTTAATTTGCAAAATATAAGGAAATAAATTAACCACTTAAGTAAATAAGTCACTTGAAAAGATCACTGACTGAGGAGCTTAGAGCAGTTCAAGGCAGGGTTGGTGTAAAGTGATGTATAAAACCTCCAGTGTCTGCAAATGTCACTAAGAGACAACTGACTCACTGCTTCATGGCCATGTTGGCAAGCTGCTCCATTAGTTCATACGTCTCCTTCTTCTTCAGCAGCATTGAGAAGTAATGCTGGGGAAAAGGAGGGTAATTACTTACAGCATAAGCAGAAACATGCATGATGAACAATTAATCAGCTTTATAAGTTAAAGGAGGCAATGTTTAATCCCCTGAGGATGACATGGCTCATCTAAAATTAACCAAAGAAGACAGTTCTTAATAAAATGATGAATAAACAATCCACCTCACATGATCTACACTGAATTTTGCATTCCCCATCATCATCATAAAAACTCAGACTCCCATGTACATACAAGGTGAGGAGAGGAGACAAAGAGCATGTCATACCATGCCAATATGTTGAGGCACCTCTTATGACAAATAGGTACAGGCAGTATCATTATCCTTGTCCCTATCCCAGGGATACAAGCCATTAAACATGCTAGTCATTAGGTGCAATGCTTACACTCTCTGCTGTAAGTGAATTTATCGTACATCATTAGAGCACTACCGGTAAACGGTCAGTGACATTCTTCTCCACAGCCCTATATCTTAGGTACTGGAAGTATCATGTGCATCCACTCACACCAATGTCATTCTTCCTTAATTTATATACATTAAATATGAAGTCCCTATCGTACCTGGTGGTCCCTGGTGGAAACACGCACACTGTCGGGAAAGATGAGTGCATTGGTGCAATCGAGCAGCGTCACATCACGCCAGCGCACAATGACCCGCGTCTCCTTGCCCAGTAGGAAGGAGTAGAAACACAAATAGTTGACACTCAGGTATAGCCAACCTTGCCGTGGTAGCCGATTGTGCCAGTAGCTGCAGAAGGAAGCAAGTGAGAGGTGGGGGAGGCAGATGTAAGACTGGAGAGAGGTAGGGAAGGAAGACATGAGTGACGGAGGCAGTTGTGAGCTTGGGGGGAGGTGGGGAAGGAAGGTGTGAGACAGGGGAGGGGTGGGGGAGGCAGGTATGGTCTGAGGCAGGGGAGGCAGATGTAAGGCAAGGGAGACAAAATTACAAGAGGGGTGAGGTATGAGTATTCAACAGTGAAGGTGGGATCAGGTAGAGGCAGAGTTAAAGGATAGGGAGGCAACTGTGAAGGTGGGGTGAGGCAGTGGCAGGGTAGAGGTTTGTGGAGGCAACTGTGAAGGTGAGGTGAGATAGAGGCAGGGTAGAAGTATGGGGAGGCAATTGTGAAGGTGGGGAGGTGGAGAAAATAGCAATGAGGTACGGAAACAAGAGGGGAAAGACAAGGGACAGTTTGGGTTTAAGGCAAAGGATCTTTATCCCCTGCAGTGGCAAAGGTTCTTTCTCAAATGAAAAAATTTGTATGGTGAGAACAAGAACAAAACATAAGAGATATCATTATACAGGTGAAAAAAAAAAAAAATGTTTCACCATTCACTATGTAAGCTCTTTCTTAAGTTCACAAAAACTGTAAAAGAGTGCAAGGGAAATATATTCTGTATATAATAGTGTCACTGTACATACATAACTGAGAACTACTCAAAATGCAATTTCTACTTAATACATGACTTCTTGAGTTCAGAATTTTTTTGATAATGTAATACATTCAGCATACATTCACATGAACTCATTATTAAAAGTACCAAACATGAGAGTTAGTGTATCTATCTATAGCTACTGCTTAATGATGAATATGATGCTTTATGTGAGGTGTGCCCTCAGATAATCTCCATGCACTTCTGCTTCTACACCGTAATGATCTGTCTTGTAACAACACACAAGCATGCATGCACACATGCATGCACACACACACACACAAATCCATCATAAACTACTCTTCTGCCTTAACTCACCACTTTGCTCTTGACCTTCCTCTCCTCCTTCCAACTACTTGACTCATATTCTGCTACTCAGGTGGTCACTCTCCATTCACTTCAGACAGCCAAACCAACCCAGGACAAAGTTTCAAAACAAAACTGAAACCTCGCCCAATCTTTGGGAGGAGAAAAAGGGCTATGATGGGAATGCACAAATGTTCACTGAACATCACCTGATCCAGTTTTGCCTCATCAGGAGAGTGGAGGCCTGAGATTACACTAATCAGAAGCAGACCCCCATGGGCCACATCAAACTGGAGCACCATACTTCTCTAAACTACCAGATATCTAAAAAGTGTATGAGAGCATTGGGGGCAATCAACCATAACAGTATGCTGCACGAAGGCCCACCCTTGATTTCCCTGTATACATCAGAGAGCTACCCCATCAAAAGTATGGCACCAAAGTGCAACAAGGATAGAATGTTTGCTGGCTGTACACAATAATATCTGCATCCAATCATCACCAACAATATCAGACCAATTTTTTTCCATCTAAGGATGAAGTGAGACAAGATCCAGAAACACAGGAAATAGGACACACAAAAGTGGGTGAACTATGAACAACACAGCCAGTTTGTGGGGTAGACAATCATTTACACATTCAGTTCCCTGATTATAATAATCTGCCTAAACTATTCTGCCCTCACCTGGCCTAACTACTGTACCTTCCCTCACCTAGCCTAACTACTGTACCTGCACGAGTAGTAATTAACAAGCTTCTCCCCTTCTGGCATGTTGAACAGCTTACGGAACTTGTACGACACCGCCTTGAATGTCTCAGAGTCAGGATCTGTGGGGACATGGTCATTTTAAGGATATACAACTTATATGTGGGTCAACACTGGCTGTTATATCAAGCAAAATACAATTTAGTATTAAAATACAGCTACTTTCCTCTATGAACTACTTATATCAACAACACAATCAAATCTACAGCTTCATGTGTCTACAGTTATGAATAAAATACACTAACCTAGTAATGAGATAACATTATGACAAAAAGTCAACTCTGAACCAATAGCTATAACATGTAAACCATACTAACATTACGGTTGGCTGGAAACAATCTACTGCACTTCTGTAAATAGATACACTAGCTCTAAACACAATCCTAGGATAGGACTAGTTTGCTGGGATGTAGAGAAGGAACCATGAGAGAGTTCAATTACCAGTTATTATTTAACGTGTACAACATGGACACTGTGGAAAGGAGAAATGGCCAAGATTCAAGCACTGAGGAGGAACCGTCTAAGATGAGCATGGGGGTTAGGATGGAAGGAATTACAGATGGTGTGAGCAATAACACAGGTATATGAAAGTTTTGGTATGGAAGAAAAGGCAGAAAGTATGTAGTGTGGTGCTATAGAGTAAAGGAACAGAGACAAACAGATGATAATTTACGTGAAACTGAAATTTTTGTAAAGACAGGGAGTTGGCATGGGAAAACAGAGAGGTTGACAGATCAAATGCAATGTGTAAGGCCAAAGCTGACTGGAAACTCTTGTCATGATCACTTCAAGAGGGAGAATGCCTGCGAGGGAGCAAGACATCTAAAAAATAAACCTATAAAACTGGCTACATAATTACATGCTCTCAACAACAACCCTACTTTACTTATCTAGCAGCATAATATACTGTACCCAGATGTCTTAATACCACAAAAAATCACCTCCATGTCATCCTTGTCTTCTGCCATCAGCTTAACCTTCCTCCAACTTAAATTTCCCTCATTACACCTCTCCATCTCATTCTCAGTCTTCCCCTCCCCCTCATCCAATATTTAATTTTGAAATGGTACCTCTCACAAGACACAGCAAATAAAAAATGGGAAATCAATTTGTATTACCAACTTTATGGTGTATAGGGGTGTGGTTAAGTTACCACAGTTTAGAAGAGTCATCAATGCACAAATATCTGATGGGTAAATATGAAGCTATATGCAGAAAGGTGTACCCATCAGGTGAAGCCACAATTCTGGCTGCTTAAATGGTGAAAGAACAGGTTTGTAACCCAATCCGTTGGGCATGTTGTCGAATAGGTCTCCCAATTCCATATATATTTCTTTTTTTTTTTTAAATTTCTAAATTCTACATCACAATACTGCAAGTGAGAAGAGATGTGGGAAGATGATAAAAAAAAACATTTAGCACAGAGGTAGAGAAAATACTGGCAGCACACCAGGTGCGTTGTGAGGGTCGGCAAGCTGTGAGTTTGCCACGAGTGACTCTATCTTGCATCGCACAAAGTCAGTGATGTCTTCATCAGTATCGAAAGTGACCAAAACAGCCATAAGGTGACGCTCCAGCCACGCCCAGTGCTCCTCAATCTCGCTCTTCTTCACAGACACTGCCACAACTGCAAACAGAAAAATAAGTAAATTAAAACAGAGTGAATGGCATGATCAACATTATCATAATCCTATCACCCACCTACGATGTGCAAAAAGAACCAGTACCGGGTAAATATGAACTGTTCAAATAAAACCATCATCATTTACCTATGAGAAGGTGTGAGGCAGGATCAAAAAGGTGAAATGAGTCACAAAATCATTCACATGTACTCTTTGCACCACCTCAAAATTAAATCCCATACACACATTTATGCATTTCAGAGCACCAATGGGATGGTGTCAACTTGCTTACTATATTGAGAGAGAGAGAGAGAGAAAAAAAAAAAGGAGGGGGTATCAAATCTTCATCACAAGCTCTTTACAATCCTGAGCCCAATCCTTCTACTTTAATTCTTTGTATCGTCAAATTCCAGACCTCGTTCTCTCACTCGTTCATTTACCACATCCATCTATCTTCTTTAAGAAAACATCAATGGGCCATATGTAGTAAAGCAATGCTAAGGAAGAGATGACAGACAGTCTCTTCAAGCCAAAAGAATAAGCCCTTTAAAAACAGGGGATTAGCACTCAACCTAACAATCTCACTCAACTATCTATTTTTTTACCAAAAAAACTTTCAATCAACCTAGCTATCTATTTATTATCAACTATCTACCTGTCTACTATCCAGGGTGGCTGCAAAAAACAAAAAAAAACGCTAGTCCTACAAGGACTGTATTTATTCTCACTCCCTCCTACTATTCCAGCCCACCTTCCCTCATGTAGTCTACCCCTCCACTTCAGCATTCACCAACTGTCTTCCTCACTTTACTCTCTCATCAACTTCATCTCTCTTCATTCCCTCTGCTGGTCTTTCAGTTTTAACCCCTTCACTCCAATGACATATTAGTATAGTCCTGTTACCACCACATGATTTCAGCTTTGGGAAGATCTGTTGTAGGGAAAGGATGAAAGTTGTATATATTTCTTCCAGTGCAAAGTCTATCCTAAATTGAAAAAAATTCTTAGGTAGCAGCAAAAATAAAATAAAATTTATATTCTCAGCCTCAAGGGGCTATGCGAGAACTCACATACTGTATTCATCACCATCATCACAACCCCCTCTTTCATTAATATATGACATCAGCAAACATAAATGAGGGTTTAAACAGTCTATCAATTCACACAATAGGAGAGTGACTTCTGCATTTGATTCCTGCTGCCAAAAGACAGTGCACTGTCGTCTCATGGACATATAATTTTACAGCACCTCTTCCTCACCAATTTATTTTGCCTCTAAGACCATAACATCCTCTTGTTGTTAATCAACCCTGGTCTCTCTGGCAGAGCAGACCCATCAACCACAGGCAAGTAACTGCCCCATGCAGAATTATCCTGTGTAGGTTTAAACGTACAGAAATGACAATGATTAGGTGGATGTGCAGTGCGTCCCTGCATGCAAGGCCTAGGGGGGCTGGGTTTACGATAGAAGAGTTGAGAGGTAGGATGGGACTGGAGTGTATTGGTGTTGTGATGAGGAGAGGTAGGCTGAGGTGGTTTGGACATGTGGAGAGGATGGGGGATGATAATTGGGTACAGAGGGTGAGAAGTGTTAATATTGGGGGAGGGGTTGGGAGGGGTAGACCGAGAAAGACATGGGACGAGGTCATTAAATGTGACTTAAGGGTTAAGGGACTGAATAGGGAGGCTGCCAGAGATCGAGCAGCGTGGAGAGCCGCCATTAGGTGACCAAGGCCGACACATGCAAGCATGTTGGAGCCTTCAAAAACGAAACGAAACGAAAAGAGTGAACTGATGTTCCCCTGTGGATGACAGCACCTCGAGTGAAGGATGGCGAGAAGGGTGGAGGTTTGGTACCTGGGTGGATGCCGCATGTCTGCATCCAATTAACAGGGGCAGCACAGTAGGCTCCACTTCACCCCATGATCTGTGTATGTGGTTACCACCCAGTGTTATAAGTGGTTTCCTAGGTTACAGGAAACCATTTGACATGCCACTTAGAGCAGAGCCACCTGAAGTGGAAAGAAGAGCAATAATGAGTGACAGGAAGGATGGGAGAAGTAGGAAGATAGGAGGGCAGACACAGATATGGAATGAGAAGGCAAATGAAAAAGTAGGTAGCATTACATCAAGTGACAGGATCATGGTTGCCACCACCTACCACTATCCTCCTCCTGTATGTTTCTGATGCAACTTGTATCAAAATTTAAAAAGAAATATAACACACACAAAAATAGTAGTGTAATAAGGAAAGCATACTGCTAAAGAGGAAGTGACTTAAAGTCTACTTTGTCAACAAGAATACAGACAGTACTATGACTAAATTGAGGTGACCTCAGGTAGTGAAAGGCTTAACAACTACTGTCAAACTTCAACTTGTTTTGTCTACACACTCAAACAGAGCAGTGTTGTGAAATGTCTGCGCAACAATATGATGGAGAAACATCACAACAGAAGGCAAACTTTTGCCCTCAAAACCAATACTGATCAAGGTTAGCTTGGTGATAAATGTACAAACACAGGAGGTAGTTTCTCTTGGTTAAAACTGGAGGCAATCATGTAATTTGAAAACATAACAGCCAGCACCATACTTCAACAAGCAAGGTATACTGATCTGTGGCTAGGCAACATCAGTCAAGAATGTTAAAGGGTAAGTGACCAGCTTAAATCCCTAATAGCACTATATGATTAATCATCCAGTACTGTCAGTAGTGTAGGCCTACTCTTTAGGTATACTAGGCTCTACTCAGGCCCCTACATCTCTAGGTGAAAATACTGAACTGGCTGTTTCTATCTTTTTATATTTCTGTCCTGGAAATTGTAAGTCACATCAAATGAGATATCTATACTGATCATTAACACACCACAATTACTCTTGAAGATGGAGGGTGCCCACCATCCACTCACTTAGCTTATTGCTACATTCTGGTGACTATACTGAGTGACAGGTAAAATGGTTTCTGGTAACACAGGAAACAATTTATTGTGGTAAGAGGTACCCCTATAACAAACAAATGCTGTATATGCCTTGTGGTCTAGTGAGATAAGCTACTCAAACTGGATGTGGCATATAAAATATTTAATCTGTGGGGTGGTTTGGATTTACTCCTCACATAATGCAGCTTTGAGGAATGCATTTGGTCACTCTTGCTTTGAAAACGTGGAGTAAGTAGCCTAGTCCTGGAAGTCTGCACTCCTAAATAACTGGTAATGAAGGACTGGATGATGGATGATTGGATCAAGACTGTCTACACAAAATGTGTACTGGTACATTTCCAAGCTAACAAAAGCTACAGCACACACAGCGTACAGTCCTTTAATATTCATTTGGTATATTTTAAAATACTGCCTATCTACTGCCAGATGCCTTAATCCCATAAGGGGTGGCCACAAACAAATTGCCTCCATGTCACCCCGTCCCCTCTCATTTCATTGCCCTGCTCCCAACTGACATCCCTCTCTCTCGTATACCTCTCAACTCCATCCCTCCATCTCATCCTTGGCCTCCCCCTCCCTCTCTCCCCCTCCACTTCACACATATACACTCTCCTCATCAGTCTCTCACTCTCCATCCTGCAAAATACAAATATGTACAGTGCAGGACAGCACAGTACTCATTAGGCAATTGATGAGTACAAGTTAGCAAACAACTGATACTATTAATCATAAAACAGTGAACAACTTCAGACTTCCATATTTCTTGGCACAGAGCCTAAATTATAGTATAAATTTTTTGAGTGAAAATACTACCACCCCTTTGAAGCCAACCAAAATTCATATTCCATATCATAAAAAGATGCCAGGAGTTACATGTGATAAGGCTTCAGGCATAACATTACAGGTATTACAATGCAAGCACTTTATCAGTACAGTGCTAATAAAACAAGCTTATAATTATGAAAACTGTCTGACACACACACACACTCATTCTACATGGCAATTTGTATGCAACAGCAGTGTCTTGTGCAAAGTATAGTCTTCAGACACTTTCATTTTTTAAGTCCTTCTTTTGAGGGGGGGGGGGGGAGGAAGCAGAACGAACTTTAAAAAATACACTGCATTACTAATCCACGCTAACCAACCCTCATGTATGCCCATACTTTAATAATCTATCTTATTCTCAGTTTTCCTTTCCCGACACTTCCATCAACTTTGCCTTCAAACACTTCTGTAATAAATGTGTACAGCTACAACACCAAAGTAATGCCCAGAGAACAAGTGGTTGAGTAAGAAAAAAAAAACAAGCTTCTACAGTATTGTATATCACAAACCATTACCGTAACACCCCACTGTTCTAGGCCTCTTTCTCTGATCTGATCCATTTTGCTTCTATACACACACACACACACTCTTACCAATCTCTCCCATGAACATAACAAAACAGTAAACATTAAATGTGAAAGGACAGATAAAGACTGTTTGTTAATTTTAAAAATTTGGTAGTGGCAAGACAAAAATAGGAAGACATTACTGTATTGTCATTAAGGCTTTAAATACAATTCTCAAATTGCTCACCACAGTACAGGCCTACTCTATGCTGAATAAAAGTGCCTGGCAATAGCAAACAAGAAAATACCGTACAAAGATATCACTGCAGCCGAAGGACTGAAGTACTCAAATCCAGCAGCACAGACAGGTCTTCCCTTGAGTGAATAAAATCAACTAGCTGTAGCAGGATGAAAAGAGAGAGTGTGATTTTTTTGCTAAATGACTTGTCACTTACCTATTTAAATCCAGTACCCTAATCAAATCAATCCTCATGATAGAGGTCTCCATTAACCTCTTGAATCCTGAATCTGAGTGATGATTGTGACATCCCTTTAACATTAAATTCATATTAATGTTATCTGATGATATTATTCAGCTAAATTCATATTAATGTTATCTGATGATATCATTCAGCTAAGGAAAGGCTTCTCCTTTTGACGAGGTTTATGAAAGCTATATCTATCCTCTCCTGTTCAACAAATATATCATAAGATGAATAATACAGTCAGGAGATGGCAAGAATAAAATAAAAAAGACATCCACAACCAAAATCCCCTACACTATATAATCTAACAGTGGCAAAACGAATGTCTGACATGACTATCTGCTTAAATGTATACAGAAAGTCTTCAACCTACAGCACCTCTTTTCACGTTCTTTTTTAGTCATTAAGCCCACAGTAAATTATAGAAGAACTCCCTACTGAAGATCCACTACTGCTTATATAAGGTGATGTAACAGTTTCCCCTACTTATTGTCCCAGCCACATGGAAAACGCTGCAACTTTTCTAAGACATCATCAGCATATATGAAGAACTAATGTAAATCCATATCACTGACCATAATAAAGGTCTGACGATGGTGTCTGATGGAGGATGCGGAAGGGTGGGGGCTTGGTGTCAAAAACTGAGTCTAGTGTGCCCACCAGGAGCCCCGCCAGGCCCCCTCCTCGACCGCTCCCACCCCCACCGCCCCCAGTGCCCTTGCGCTGCTGCAGAAGGAAGTATGTGTTGGCTACCTCTGTATCCCTGCAGGGGGAAGAGAGAAATCTAGTGAGATGTTAAATGAGCTTCTTTGATTTTTTAACCACCTCAGCCTGCAGAAGTCATTTTAACTTTTTCTTGCTACCACCAGATATAGTATTAGCCTATTGTACATAGCTAAGGAGGGAGTTATACAGTTATGGAAGGGTTTATACAAATTACAGTATAATACAGTACAGTATTAACTTTTTTATTATATAGTCACTTCCACATTGAAAAAAACTACTTGATGATAGCCAGAGAAGTTAAAGATGTCCTCACGATGACGAGATCAGCCCCTTCACTATGAGGTCTCTTGTAGCTAATCCTAAGATAGATTAAATTGTTTGGAGGGGTTAGATATGGCCTTCATTAACTCTTTCACTACCTGGGTGCTCTTGTATGTCATGGAAAAAAAAAAAAGTAAAATGAAAATGCAATTACTGAGTCTGAATTAATTAATGGGAAGTTGGTATACCATAAATCTGATGATGTCAACCTCTTACAAGCTGACAGAGTAACATGTGCAACCTGTGTATACTGTACAGTACTATCACTAACATGGTAAAACAACTGTGTCACCATCACAGTCTAATAATCTATAGGTTATATCAAAACCAACAAAAACTAGGTTATTAGCCTGAATACTGCAATTAAGCTTAATCTGTGGTCATGCTCTTGTGCAAAAATATAAACAATACCTAAAGAAACCTACATACCACAGTGGATGTACCATATATTAACCATTTTGTGTGATGATATATTTCAAAGTTTACTTAAGTAAGGAGATACTATTCAAACTGGGGGAGTAGGATATTGTTTTCAATTACCCTTTCACTATCAAAAAGTTCTCCATGAGTGAACACAATCATCTGGTGGAAAGAAAAATAAAATGGGAAATGCTTCATCGTTCTCAAGGGGTAAACACTGTATGGTAATACAGAGTATGGCCAACTGATGGGGTAAACAGTACTAAAAATTAAATAAAGTTTTGCTGTATCAAAAAAAAAGTTTTGCTGTATTAAAAAAAAGTACTAAAAATTAAATAAAGTTTTGTCATATTATAAAATGGTGGTAGGTGGGGGCGCTCACCATCCATTCACTCGCTGTACAGCTGCTTTGGGTGTCTGCCCTTTCCTCTTCCTTCTGCCTATGGGTGACTCTACACTGAGAAATAAGCCAAATCGTTTCCTGTATACCAGGAAACCATTTACTATGCTGGGTAACCAAATTATGGCACCTGGTGGTTTAGTGGGTAACTAAGGTGCTCCAATCAGACTAAGCCTGTGCAGGTTTATATCCAAAGGGTGGTTGGGGTTTATTGCTCACATAAAGTCACTCAGGGAAGAGTGAGGCTGGTCACTCTCATCTTAAATGTCAGGACCAACTTGTCTAGCCCCGGTTTCCTACGCTCCTCATGGGGCGACAAAGGATTGGATGATGGATGGATGTATTAAAAAAATAAATAAATAAATAAAGTTAAGACAATTCCATATCACTCCTTTCAGGACATGAGGGTCTGTGTGCGAGGACAAGACTAGGTGAATCTCTCAAAGTCCCGATAATTTTAACCACCCAGCACCCCTGACAGTGTTTTGCACAATAAGAAAACCTCCAGTCACCTCTTCTATTTGAACTATAGTCCATTAATGTACAGCCTTATCTTAAAAATTGAGTTCTACCACCACACCAAGGAGCATCGACTGTAAATAACAGTACTATCCTACATAAAAATTTCACTGATACTACCGTACTGGCATACTGGAGAGTATAGCAGTGTACCATAAAAATCTATGACTATTCATGTGTTAAAATATTCTGCATTACAATATTTCATAATCTGGTCATAACCAACCTTTCCCTTCAGAGGCTAAACATTTATGAACAAAAAACATAATGTCGATTACTAATCAAGATACCATATTAAAAAAAAATCTGTGGTATGATTAAATGCATTACTTCTGATGAGACCTAAAATGAAAACTTGCATTGATCAGAAAGTTTTCCCTGCACATAGTTTTATAGGGTATATAGTTGTACTAAGATTTTACTGGTCAATACAGGTACTGTCTTCCTCAGTTGGTTTTCTCTCTGCTTATGACATGCAGTCTTATACAATGTGTCCAGGGACTGAAGGCACTGAATTTTGAAAAAGGCTTTTTTTTAGGCAACTTCCTTAGAAAAAGACAAATTTTCAGTACACAGCCTATGACTGTTCCATTTTTTTCTGGAAAAAAAAAATTATTTCAGCTTATCAGTTTTACAGATAACTTTTCCTAATAGTCTACACAACTACACTTTACCACAGTGAAACTTGTTCTGAAACAGAAATGTATGAGGCTTAACTGAAATAATTTTTCCTTATGGAATAAACACAGAGGAGCATGATGAAATAATGTGAATGAAATTAATCATAATCAACCTGTCTGAGAGTGGGTGATTTGTGTGAACAAAGAGACTGAGGGCTACATGAGTCATCTGTTATGGTATGATTCATTCCCACACAATCTGACTGGTAACATTTCTAGTTATCAATAATATATCTAAGGAAAAGTAATGTCAGGCTTTACCAATGGCATAAATTATGATAACCTTGAAAAAATAACTGGGACTAATACATAAGCGTTCAAAACGAGGTGTATGAAAAAATACTTGAGCCTCAAAATTCTTGAAATGTATCTTATTTTGGCAGGTCATACATTCGCCTCACATATAAGGAAACCAAGGCCACATGCAAATGCTACCACCTGCACCATTCTTTTTCTTGATAAATCACTAAGATCTATATGCTGTATTACAATTTTCTAGGCACTGTGACCGGATACAGTATGGTCCACGTAAGGATTATTTGTGTTACATTAATTACAAACAAATACCCGCATAAACTCCCACTTACCAAAACCCTCCGGCCATTAAAAGTTCCTCGGGCTTAACCCACATCCTGGCTGACCCCCGATACCATCACAGATGACACAACACGCGGTAAAACTGACACAGGACGCCCACCCAGCCACTATCAGCTGAGGTTTGTTGTCATGTAGCTTGCCCGCCACGCTGGCAGAGGGCGTCCACCACAACACCGCCAAATTTGACTACTTTAGTTAACTCCTTGGTATCCGATGACGTATTTTCTGTTTTATTCTTGCTGTTTTCATGCGATTTTCTTCATCTTAGGCTTTTGAAATGGATGGTTTATATTTAGATTTTCATTATAACTTACTGCCTTAGGAGGTTCTATCATTTTAATGAAATATGGTAACAGCATGAGTAAAAACTGTCCTCAAATTAAGCTCGGAACTGCAAAGAGCATTACACATAAATAACTTCCACTTGGGATAAATCAAGTTATAGCCAATACATTCGAGACGAGGACTGAAGAATGCTTTATTTTTTTATTTTTTATGCAAGGAAGGAGCCAAAGGCGAGGGACCTGCAAACTGCCCTTAAAAAAAAAAAAAAAAAAGCCAAATTCAAGATCCATTCATCTGAATCTGTGAAAGTATGAGCTCTCCCTTACAGAATGCTAAAACATTCACATTATTTTATTACTGCAGGTCTTAACTATACAGTATACATCATCATCCTAATTGCGCTGCCCGTATTACACTGGTTCAGAAGCAGCACATGGCTCCTTGATCCAGGATATGAGCCGGAGAAGTACCCCCTGTCTCCTCTCCCTCCCTCATGAATGTTGCAGAAGTATGCATTCCTGTTACAACAAGGATGGCAGGTTTCAGCCTTTTTCCCATCACACTTAGTACTTTCCTGGGCAATTAATTAAAAAAAAAATCTCATCTTGGTGGAGACTTTTTTTTATTTTTTTATAATCAGCCGGGATAAGGCTGTGAAGGGACTTTAACAGAGGCAAGGTTGACAACACAATCAAACCACTGACAAGCAACAGGGCAGAGCCAGTTGTCACCACTCGTAGCTGATGATGATGATGTACTGTTGCAGCGTAGAGAAAGAGATGTCATCATCATCATTAGCATCACCATCATCAGCAACAGCGGCAGCATTAAAATCATCATCATCATCATCATCATATTTCTGTTGTCACAATCATATATTCAGTGACTAAGATCCAGAAACAGAAGGAATACACGAAAAGGTAGAAATTTATATTGTTGCAGCATGAACAAATAAACAACCATCATCATCATCATCAGCAGCAGCAGCGGCATTATGTTCCCACTACTATAAAATTAAGTGGAATCCGGACACATGACAATGGAAAACAAGAAAGGAGAACTACCATCCGAGTGCCCAGCAAAAACGGGCCACATCTTCAATACACATTTTATTTAAGCTTTCTAACTTCCCAAAAGTTACAGATACAAGTAATATCGTAAAAGTTTGTTATGACCACGATCATTTTTTGCATTGAACGAATTGTGGTCTGCAAAAGACGTGAGGAGCAAAACCAGTCTCATTATACTGGAAATAAAATATTTTTACATACAGATTTTGAGATCATTCGCATCATAAGGTTGATAATGACACGTTTATGTTCATATTCAATTTCCTTAATACGATGACGTATTTATTTTATTTTTCTTAAGTCTCCCAACTATTTCATTCAGTTCTGGAAAAATATCTAGGACTGGAGGGGTTAGGTATAGCATTCATTGGCACGATGTGGAGAGGGACGCCTTCACGTGGTGGCACCAATAACCCAGCTGTTTCGCTACCCTGTTATACAAATGTCCATCATCTCGCCTTCGTACCCCAAAGAAGGACGGTGGATTGTAGGAGGAGGCCATCTTCAACCTGCAGTGCACCAGGTTCACGTTCAGTTGACGCGGGGTTGCAACTACACTACTACTACTACTACTACCACTACTATTACTACTACTACAACTACTACTACTAATGCTACTACCACTACTGTTACAACAACAACAACTACTACTACTACTGCTGCTACTACTACTACTACTACAACTACTAGAGTTCCTGTCTAACGAGTGCAGAGGTCAGGTTCATTAGCAAAATTAGCTTGGTAATGATGTGTTTACCTATATAATCAACAACAGTGGAGCTAGCAGGGAAGAAGGGAGGAGTGACGTGTTTACCCCCCCCCTTTCTCTCCCATTGATAAAGACAGAGGAATAAGGATTGTGTGCCCTCCCTCACCAAAAAAAGGAAAAAAAAAATCACAATTATTGTTTGGCAGACATGAGTGAAAATCAGGCGTGTGTGGAGTCGATATAGTAGGCTACAAAAATAGTGAATCTTCATAAGGAATTTTGTAGTAAGTGCTTATTTATAAATTCTTTAACAGATTTTCATGATTTGATGTGTGCGTGCGTGCGTGCGTGCGTGTGTGTGTGTGTGTGTGTGAGAGAGAGAGAGATACAGTAGGTGCGGGAGGGGATGATCGGATAATTACTGTAGAAGTGACGTACTAAGAGCTGAAGGAAATAAGGGGTTTGTGTGTGTGTGTGTGTGTGTGTGTGTGTAAGAAATCGTCTCGAAAGAAACATGTACAGACCTGACTCCACGGAGATGCAAAACTGAAACTGCCGTCATTATTTACACTTGTGATGCCAAGTCCCATCAGACTCGACTGGGGATTTGTTTTTCGTGCTCACTAGAAGAAAGAACATTTATCAATATAAAAGAGCCTCGTTGTTTGTTTGTTTGTGCTTCAATCACGCCCAAACCAAGGGCCAGGGACCCCCAGACCCACATATATTCTGAATCAGGATTACCCAAGGATGGTTTCAGGTGGGCCAGATTCAGATCTGGGTCATTTGAGGTCGCTGGTAGAGTGTTTGCCTTTTTAGACCCGGGCAACGCCGGGTACCCCTGCAGCCCAATTTTTGGCATGGACTCACATGACCTCCAGTTCGGCCATAGGCTATGTGAGGTTGGCCTCAGGTCATATGAGGTTACTGGTGGGAGGTCATTTGAGGTCACCGGTAATAAACGCTCGAACAACTAGAAACAGCGGTCCAATTCTGACATTGACCTCCAGTTCGGAGGTTGACCTACGAGGTCATTTGAGGTTACCGGTCGGAGGTCATTTGAAATCACCGGTAACAGTAAATAAGTGATCACAAATACTGAGCGTTAGTCTGAGAAAGCTGAAAGGAAAGATCTCTTATAATCCCTTTTCAGAAGCATAAGAGGTACATGGTCTTTCTGGAGTAGAAAGACTGAACTAGAACAAATAAGATTAGAGTGTTCGCCTTTTTTGGCCCCGGCAACGTCGGGTACCCCAGCTAATTTATTATATGTAGGGGCGTATTTTCGTGGTCTTGGGGAATTTTATACCAACTTTTTTTTTAATAATTTTATATAAAAGACACATTCATATTCTCCATTATAATATTCATGCACATTATGTCGGCTGGTAACGAAAAACTTTTAAGTAAACAGACAGATTATCAAGGCGTAATAGTCAAAATAAATCGCTATGGAAGAGGTACTAGGCAGGGGACGGATTACACAGGTGTGGGCAAAACTGGGGGGTTATGGATAGTTCATCGCTAATATTTAGTCTTTGCATACACATACATGCATCATACAAACATACATAAATATACAAACATTCTGTAAAGCAGGGTCCCATGCTTGGATGGATTTTTTTTTAGAACTCTCTGCTGAATATAGCAAAATATAAAGTTAACCAAATAAAAGAAAATGCAGCTAATTCAACGACTAGAAAAATTACGTGCCAGAGATAAACGAGATTAGTTAAACAATACGTCCCCCAATACAAAAAAAAAGTTATGCTGCCAGATACATAACAATAATAGTAATAATAATAACAGTAATAATAAATACTAGGTTACATAAATGCGGCTAAATACACATAAAAACAAAATATATCGAATAAAAACAAACACGCGACATTGGTTAATCAATACGCGGCCACATGAACGAATCGATCGCTTGAATATTTGAAGGTAACTTAGAATGCCCGCCAAGATATCGGTAGCACACAGTTGGAGGTCAACAGTACCTTTACACAATCTAGAAATCGCATATAAAACTAAAAACTGCTGTTAGTTGTCCTGGCTACCCAATATTTCCGGAACACCATCAGTTCTCACTGACACCCCGTAAGTGGGTGTGGCCACCCCTTTGCCACCAAATTTTAAAACTCCAAGCTCTAGGCCACGACAACGCAAGTGAATCATAGGGACTTAAGAGTGTTGATCACTTACCCTTCTTTGTAGTTATTTTTGCTTCTACCAGACGATTTTATTCGGTTTAGGACAACCAGTTTTGAGGAAGATAATCGAGTCATTATCTAACAATCTAGTTCGAAAAAGTTTACTCTAAGCTCAGTACAGTAGTCTGGAGGCGATTATTACGAAAAACATCAGTTACTGTATTTTTCCTGTTTTGGATCGTTCGTTAAACCTTTTCTGTACAATGCCTTATTTTTTTTTTATTTGTTCTACCGCCAGGCGGTTATTGAGGGCATGAGATCCCTCGAACTGAACAGGTTTCCTAATAACATGTCCTGTTTATTTCTTATTTATTTTCTTCTTGTTGCTACTTCCAAAAATGAATGACCTCTCGTAGTGAAGGGGTCAGAAAATTTCCATAAACCCCTTCAGTGCGACTGTCTTCATTTCATTCTTGTCAGCCTACCGCCAAATGATAAAGGTTTTCAATTTTCCCCGCCATTATTGCGATGGCGTTCTCGTATTTTCATTCATGTTTTCTTAGTCTTATGTTTATATTTAAGCTGGATCTTTGAGAAAAGGATTATAATTAGCAAAAATATAGATTTCATCTCCTCCAGTGTTCCTGATCCTTCGATTTTTTTCCCGCCATTTTTGCTGCTCGTCTTTTCGTAATTTCTTCCACCTTTTTTCTTATTCTACTTGTATTTTCATGCCTGATCGTTGAGTAGGGGAAGATTGTAATTAGTCGCAAGTTTCCAACGGTTTTTTTTGTTTTCCCCTCTCAAAGTTGGCGTCGGCTTAAAATGTCGCCGAGTTGGTAAGTTTTGGCGCGGTTTCACTGGCAAAGGTTACGCAGGGACACCTGTGGTAATTACAGTAGGAATGGTGATTATTGTGGTAGG
>JAGKTI010002760.1:0-12836 GCA_018397915.1 Birgus latro
TATATATAATTTCTTGACCTATTAGAGGAGCAAATCTCCCGACGGGTGCAGCTAGCTAGGGATAAGAGCTCTGTGCTCAGAGGTTAAGGGATATGCACTGCGCATACAAAGTTTCATTAGAATCAGGAAAGTACTTATGTGCTACACCCTGCATTACAATAGCATCAACTCCAACGACAGGCTGCCACCGATATTTCTTATGATAGATGTTTCCATCTTTAGAACCCCTTTCCTTGGGCATATATGGACCGACTAGCTAAGCAAAGCTTGTGCTGCATATGATATATCCTTATATATAGGAAGAGTATTATAGGCCAGACTAGTTTCAACATCTTCAATTAGGTTTCCAGAACCGTGGATGCCACATTTGTCTCTGATCATGGATACTGCAGTGAGTCTGAGGAAGATTGGAGGGCAACGGCTGACCAGAGTGGCGATTGCTTCGCTGGTGGTGTCGGCTCATTTGACTCTGATCTCATAGGCAAGGCAATAGTGTTGAAGGTTGAGAGAATAGTGTTAAGAGAATAGTTACTGAGAGAATAGTGTCGAATATGCGATCAGTGAGCACAAATTTTTGTATGTTAGGTTAAACAGACGTACATAAATCAGTGAAATTAGTAAAAGAACACTCGGCACATCAAGGGTAGACTATCACAATTTATATTCCTTGAACTCGAACAACCAGTATCAAGCCGAACAATGTACTGTACAGTACCTCGACTCCTCCCCCACCTGATTGACCTCTTCCAGTATTTAAGGTAATTACTAGAAAAAAAACAGAAAATCATAGTGGTAGGTGGGGGCTCTCACCACCCACTCACTCGATGTAGTGCTGCTCTCGGATGTCTGCATGCCCTTTCCTCTTCGTTTCTTTTTTCCTTCCTTCCTATTCTGTCTATATTTCCTCCATTCTTTCCTCCTCCTTGTGCCTACGGGTGACTTTACACTCCCTCTTCTGTCTTTCCTTTCTTCATTCTTTCCTTTTCCTTCTGCCTACGGGTGACTCTGCAATGAGTGACAAGCCATTTACTATGCTGGGTGTTAAGCATGTACCCAGATTATGGCGCCTGGTGGTTTAGTTGGTAATTAAGGCGCTCCAATCGGATTGAACTTGAGCAGGTTTATATCCATGGGGTGGTTGGGGTTTATTGTTCACGTAATGCCACCCAGGGATGAGTGAGGCTGGTCACTCAAATGTCAGGACCTCCTCCATCTGCCTTCGGCTGACTATACACTCCCACTTCTGTCTTTCTTTCCTTCATTCTTTCCTTATCCTTCTGCCTACGGGTGACTCTACACTGAGTGACAAGCCAAATGATTTCCTGTACACCAGGAAACCATTTACTACGCTGGGTGGTAACTATTTAAGCAAATTATGGCGCCTGGTGGTTTAGTGGGTAATTAAGGCACTCCAAAAGGACTGAGCCTGTGCAGGTTTATGTCCAAAGGGTGGTTGGGGTAGGCACATGCCACTCAGGGATGAATGAGGCCGGTCACTCATCTAAAATGTCAGGAGCAACTTCCCTAGCCCCGGGCTCCTATGCTCTTCTTGGGCACGACAGTATTGGATGATGATGAACAGAAAATCATGTGAAAACCCACCGTCAATAGAAAATCTGAAAAGCGCGCTCATCCCTGCCGGTCTTATTACTGTATTATTATTATTATTATTACAAAGTAGACCAGAGAAGGACTGTGGAAGGTTTTGCGCATGTACGGTGCAGATGGCAAGCTGCTAGGTGCTGTCAAGAGTTTTTATGATGGTAGTGAGGCATGTGTAAGGGTAAATGGGCATCTAAGTGATTAGTTCACGATCAGTGTGGGTGTGCGACAAGGTTGTGTGATGTCCCCATGGTTGTTCAATATACTGTATGTATAAGGACGGGGTGATGGGAAGTAAAAACAGGAGGAATGGAGAGAGGGATGACGTTGGTAATGAACTGTGATGGATGGAATATCTCAAATTTGTTGTATGCTGATGATGCAGAGCTACTTGCAAATACCGGACAAGAACTTGGTAGACTAGCGCAAAGTTTTGTAGATGTATGTGAGCGTCGTGCCTTGAGAGTAATTGTAGAAAGGAGTAAAGTGATGGTTACTGATAGAGACGGTGACTCCCAGTGGGATGTTTCAATGAATGGAGAGTCTGGAATTGGTGAGAGTCCAAATACCTGGGTACAGTGATAGAAAAGAGAGGAAAATGCACAAAAGAAGTGGAAAGTAGAATGACACAAGGAAGGAAAGAATCAGGTGCTATGAAGGCCTTGATAAAAAAGAGAGGCTTAAGCGTTGCAGCTGCGCGAGGCTTACATGAAAGAGTGTTAGTGCCAACTTTAATATACGGATGTGAGACTATGGTGTGGCATAAAAACGAAAAGTCTAAAGTAAGAGCAGTGGAGATGGGAATGCTGAGGAATGTATGTGGAGTAGGGAGAGTGGATAAGATACGGAATAATGTAATTCGTGAAAGATGCGGAGTGAGGAAGTCTGTGGACACCAGAATCGAAGAGAGCATACTGAGATGGTTTGGTCATGTGGAGAGAATGGCCAAGAAGAAGGTGGAGGGATCTGGTGGATGAGTGTATGAGGAAGAGAGGTATGGAAGTTGGTGAGGTTAAGGAATTAACAAAAGACCGAGCTGGATGGATAAATTTTGTGCGAAGCGCATGACCAGGGATTTCACCCCTGGCTTGCGAATTGACTCGACTAAATGTAAAACTACGTAACGTGGTTATTTTTTTTATGTTTTTTTTTTTTTGGCCTATCCGATGGAGCCAGGATTCTGTGGGCTTGAATGATGAGTGAATGGAAATGTGACCTATTGAACTGGGCAAACTGCACGTTGCTACCCCTCACCCTGCCCTTGGGTGGGAAAGGAGGTCCGATGTTGATGATGATGATTATTATTATTATTGATATTATTATTATTATTATGTTGCATTGATTCGTTTCCCATAATATGAAAGAGAAAGCGTAGATAGAAAATGGGAGCCTCCACCCCTGCACGCCGATGGGAAATGGGGCTGCAGTACTGAGCTCTATAATATGGAGAGGCTATCTCCCCACCTACCAGAACACACACACAGACACATCACAACATACACAGAACAACACGCAACACACACAGCCCCCTCTCACGGTCTCATTCGCAATAACAATAACCAACACAACACACAACCACTGACGGGCCCGCTAAATGCATAAGGCCCGTGCAAATCAACAACGAACGAACGATCCCCACCTACCGGGCTAATGTAGGGCTCGGCCTCCACTATAGGTGGAGGAAAACTACAAACGAACGATCTCCCCATCGAGTGTGTAACATTGGCCGCCACAATGAAATGCCACCACTCGTCGCCTCCACAATGGTAATCCAATTAGAACACTGTTCTTAGCTTTCTGTTTCGCTGTTGCTTTCATAAGCTAAACAGAGGGCCATAGCACTATATCTTCCGAAATTCATCGGCTGATTTCAAAAGGCTTCGGTGGTGTAGACAGTGCCATGGAGTAGGAAGAGTCTGGCCAACCGCACTGCTGGACGCCATCTTGGATCTAAGCCGATGGGGAAAATATAGTGCCATGACCCACTGCTTAGCTTATGTAAGCAACAGCGAAACAGAAACAGCAAGCTAAGAACAGTGATCCAATTGCATTACCATTGTGGAGGTGTTTCAACATGGCGGCCAAAGCTACACGCCCGATGCGGAGATACCTCTCCATATTATAGAGCTCAGTGATCTAAACATCACTGACTGGGTGTATGAAAACAATATCCTAAGTACAAGTATCAGCGCCCTAGCTTTTTATTTCGGTACAGGTTGTTATGCTGCGTGAAAAAGGGTGCGACTTTTCGTCCCTTGTACTCGGAGCCTGGAGCGAGGTTCTCTTTCTAGACCGGGTTGGGCTCTATTAAGGCAATCAGAAGGAACAGGGCATAAAGCACAGGGCAACAACCTTACACGTATATCACCACAATTTACAAACAATATGATAGCACACTTTACAGAGAAATAGTGTCACACACACATAGACAGGACCAGAGGACTTGGCGACAGGAGGGTGTGACTGGGGCTTTCCGTAGGGTGAGGCCCGTAGAGGGCCCGGGTCGGCCTCCTGCGTCAGGAGGCCCCGGGGTCATCGGGACTTCCGGTGGCTGCGCCGGGAGGCCGACCCGTAGAGTCTCGTCCGGGAGTTGTCAGAGGGCCATGCAGGAGAGAGTGGGCCCTTCCACAGGAATGCTGGGGGGAGGGCTGAGAGGCTGGGCCCAAACAGGTTCATTAGGCGTACTTGCCTACGCTTACGCAGAGGTCATCGCGTGGGGCTGGGGAGGTCTCGTCCCGGGGTCCTAGGGACATCTCGGCTGGTCCCAGGGCAGCGGTCTTGCTGCTGAGCCTCCGTCAGGTAGGGCCTGCGGCAGCTTAGGGCGGCAGAGTCCGACAGGGGCTCGGGTCACAGGGGGTCGAGGGAGAGAGCTAGGACTCCAGACACCAGGAGTCCTTGCCAGGCCTCCTCCAACTGCTGGTCGAGGGGGAGGGTGTCCCCGTGGGGGGAGAGAGTGAGGGCACTTGCCGTGACTCTTTCTTTTTGTGGAGCGGCAAGGTGGCCGTCTCCTAGGTGCGGCGAAGTGGCCGTCACCTTTCCTCCTTTTTTGGAGTTAGAGCGAGGACTGCTAGGGGCCGTGATCCCCCCGTATGCGACTAGGTGGCCGTCACCCGGTGTGAGTGAGTGCGGTGAGGTGGCCGTCACTATACCTCCTTTTGTGGAGTTGGAGCGAGGGAGGCGGGTGCCCATCACCTCCCCGTCTGCGGCTACAGCTGGCACCATACATGATGGGGAACGGGGAGGACGCTAATCAGTTATTCGATTTTAAAGGAAAATTTACCACTCTCCTCATTTCTAGAACAACTGAACTTGTTCAGTATCGGACAAGTGTGTTATCTAAGGAACAGTGATGAATGAAAAGTGATATATTGCAAAAAAACAAATACATATGCTTCAACTGCGTGAGAGTTTTCCCAGAAACGAAAACCAGAGTTAACCACCAGACTTTTAAGCCTCACCCCAATGTGAAACACAAAGGAGTTAAGTGCCACCATGGTGTGAAACACAAAAGACTGAAGAAGACGTCAACAGGGTAAGTAGATTCCTTGCACCCTATTCTTATTGCTAACTCACATAATCTTAGGACAAATGGGGTATGTAATTTACATCTTGAAGGATTATTTTTCAAATTTGCCAATAACAAATTTAGATGTGTCACTGAAGATACTGAGGAGAGTTTCAGATTACATAATGATTTAGAAAAATGTGTTCTGGCCAAAAACGCAGACGACTTTCGGTTTTCGAAAAAATAGATATCTTTACAATAATTTTAAAATAATTGGAGGAACGTAGGGTGTAAATGATTATTATTAAAATAAGTCTTTCAATCATTAATTCAGTTGTCTCACTACATATAGGAGTATCATAGTTAACCCATTACCTTTGCACGTTTTCTGTAACCATTACTAGACGACTGAATTTAAACTGGAGGAAAAAAACACAGTAACGAAGAAACAAGATGTCCGATATGCCAATATGAAGTTGAAACATTAGAACACTTTCTACTAGATTGTGAAGGGTTAAGTATAGTTAGAACCAAAAATAACTTATTGCAACAACCTTTTCCAGAGAACAGAACAGATATAATCAAAACCCTACTTCTATTTGGAGAAAATAAAGAAAAACAAGTGAAGGAAAACAGAAAGACACTATATGATTTGTGAAAAATAAGAGAAAAGAAAACAAGTGATCAGCGCACGGTCTAACAAAAATGATTGGAAAAGATAAGGAGAGGGCGCCGATACAAAGGCTACGCCCACGTACTACTACTACTACTATTATAGTACTGTCCGGCGTGACGTCATTTGCTTGACGTCACAGCTTACCGTGCAAAAGTACTAACAAGACTTCGTAAAAATGCCGCCCGGTGTGAGTGAGTGAGGCAAAGTGGCCGTCACTCCACCTCCTTTTGTGGAGTTATAGCGAGGGCGGCAGGTGTCCGTCACCTCCACGTGTGCAGCTAGGTGGCTGTCACCTCCACGTGTGCGGCTAGGTGGCCGTCACCTCCACTTGTGCGGCTAGGTGGCCGTCACCTCCACGTGTGCGGCTAGGTGGCCGTCACCTCCACGTGTGCAGCTAGGTGGCCGTCACCTC
Organism: Birgus latro; assembly: GCA_018397915.1. NCBI lineage: Eukaryota > Metazoa > Arthropoda > Malacostraca > Decapoda > Coenobitidae > Birgus > Birgus latro. The sequence continues at coordinate 6,196 of JAGKTI010002760.1, forward strand.
CACTTGTGTGGCTAGGTGGCCGTCACCCGGTGTGAGTTTGTGCAGCAAGGTGGCCGTCACTCTACTTCCTTTTGTGGAGTTATGGCGAGGTGGCCGTCTCCTCCCCACATGCGGTAAGGTGGCCGTCACCCTGTAATCCGGTATGGCTGAGGCAGGGAAGCTGCAAATGGGCAGCTAGTGGCCAACTCCAGAATGCTGTTTGGGGCTATAGGAGTAGCCCCACCCTGAACCTGTCGGTGGCTGTTACAGCGGAGGTGTAACTCGCCTGGACTGGTACCTGCACGGTAACTTACCTGAGCGCGAGGGGGGCGCGCGGGTGAGGTGCGCCCGTCTTGTGTGGAGCTCGCGCCGCTCACTTCCGCTCCCTGGGTATCTCCTCCTGGGGTTGTTACCTTGCTCAGGTAAGGTTGAGGGGGAGCTTAGGTATTCTGCATTTTCAGGGGAGCTTTGGTATTCTGTGTTTCACAGGTCTTTTATAAATATAAAAAATATACATGTATGCATATATGTTCCTATGTATCTATCTGAAAATCCTGTACAAAAGCTGCTAGATCCTTGAATGTTTTCCAGTTTCTTTCTCACCACTTTATTTACGAGTATACAACTTTATTAATACACTTATCTATATAGTGAGTAAAAATATTTACATGCAGGACATATTATAACCTACAGCCTTAAAGTAGTGTAGGTTTACAATGGAAGAGTTGAGAGGTAGGATGGGACTGGAATGTAACTCACCCACCGGGTCGGTCAGGATCACTTGATGGTAGTAATCGTCAGCTTTTTACCCTCCCGGAAGGGAGCTGAGAGCTCATATAGTGCGATCTGTGGGCAAGGCTGTGACCTTCACACACGCACACACCCATCCCCTTGCTCAAGGGGTACAGTAACCACCCATTTCGTCAGTGAAACTTTTCGCAACCTGAGCGAGGCACGAACTCCCGTCTACCAGATGGCAAGCGAGAACGCTACCACTGGTTTGGGCTTGTGGAGAGGATGGGGGATGATAATTAGGTGCAGAATGTGAAAGTGTTTATGCTGGGGGTAAGGTAGCAAGAGGTAGACAAAGAAGACCTGGGACGAGGTCATTGAGTGTGACCTCAGGGATATGGGACTAAATAGGGAAGCTGCCAGAGATCCCTGAGTGCAAGGCATGGGGGGGGCTAGGTTTATGATGGAAGAGTTGAGAGGTAGGATGGGACTGGAGTGTATTGGTGTTGTGGTAAGGAGGGGTAGATTGAGATGGTTTGGGCTTGTGGAGAGGATGGGGGATGATAATTAGGTGCAGAATGTGAGAAGTGTTAATGTTGGGGGTAGGGTAGCGAGAGATAGACAAAAAAGACCTGGGACGAGGTCATTGAGTGTGACCTCAGGGATACGGGACTAAATAGAGAAGCTGCCAGAGATCAAGATCGATCAGCAAGGAAAGCCGCCATTAGGTGACCAAGGCCAATGCATGCAAGTGCTGTATGTTGGTGCCTTAAAAAACTAAACAAAATGAAATTCAAGACCTAAGCTAAATAAAATTACCCTATGAATAATATTTTATTGGAATGAAAGAATTAATAATGAAAAAAAAGTCACAGTTTGCACTATATTATTAGGACTTTTAATTCCCTCAGATCACCGCATAACTGGGTACAAGGTGTCGTTGCACAGCAAGTGGGCTCAGACGAAATTAATCACACCCCTTCAAGCTTGGACTCACTTCTGCTTCTTGTATGACCATCTTGGCAACCAGTGGACCATATTCATGAATGGGGAGCTAAGGGCTAATGGCTCCTTCCCACCATTTAATGAACCCCTTATGGATAATGGAGCTTATATCATTGGTGAGTATGACTGGAGGTTTGTTGCTCACGTAATGCCACTCAGGGATGAGTGAGGCTGGCCTCTCTCATCTTAAATGTCAGGACCAACGTGCCTAATCTCGGGCTTCTACGCTCCTCATGGGACGACACAGGATTAGATGATGACGATGATGAGTATGGCTGGCTAAAAGATGTACATTATTTTGAGAAATTTAATGACAAGCAAATGGCACACACTGTTGTACACAGGCTTGTTATTGGTGGATTGTTAGTGGACTGAGTTGAGAGATTTATCATACATTTGTAATGGGGTCTATAAATGCCCACATTGCCCATATGAAAAATGGGACATCTGTTTATCTCAGTGGGTATGTGCACGCATTTGGAGCAGGGGGGCTTGAGTTTAAATCCTGGCCAGGACAGTGGTTAATTTGTTAAGATTCATTTCAGTTATTACATTGGTTGGCACCGGTGTGGGATGTGAGGCGAGGCTTAGTTGGCAATTGTTGTTGTTCCATGGTTGGCTGGCAGCATGCTTTTCCTTACTCCCAGCGATGAGCTGTTCGGTGTGGTCCGCAGCGGCCTCCTATGTTGGCCCCCAATGCCACGCTATCATGTGTATTTGAAACTCAACAAATTAATCACCAAGGGGAGAAAAGAGGGGTGTAATGGGATCTATAAATGCCTTCATTGCCCATAGACAAAGTGGGGAATCCTCTATTCGGCTCATTGGTAACCTGCATGCATTTGGAGTGTGGGGGCCTGAGTTCGAATCCTGGCCAGAACAGTGTGATTAATTTGTTAAGTTTCCTTTTAGTTATAACACAGTGACATACCCAACAGTCAGAGGCAATACTGGTGTCTCTCAGCAGTGCCTGATTATGACTTAAGAGTATTGCTTAAGCCAATGTTCAATAACTATGGAAAGCTGAATATGCAATAGGATTTCTTCAATGTAAATCAAAACTAATCTGACATCACTTCATGTAGATACTGTACTAATCACATGAGCAGTGGATATTGCATTTTTGGCCATCCAGATATTGTTAACGAAAATTGATGTGTTGAATCTTAACTGCTGGGTGAATGTAAAGTGCATTTACCAGTGTATAGGAAAAAATGATAGGCATAAAAATGTGTGAATATACTGGATGTGTATCCCATTTCACTTGGCATGTTGTTGACAGCTCACCCTCTTTTTTTGTCTTCTCTTTCCTTGTTTTCTGATTCTTACTTCACCCCATCCTAAGGTGGGAAAAAAGTTGACAAAATATCCTTTTGGCTTGTCTGGTGGCAGGACAGGAGCAGGACTCCTTTGGTGGAGGGTTTCAGCGTGACCAAAGCTACAGCGGCTACTTTACGCAGCTCAACTTTTGGGACTCCTTACTTGATGCTCAAACCATTGCTAAGGTTAGAAGCCTCTAATAATTTTGTACAGTAAGACCTCTCTTTAATGGACTAATTGGGGCCCAAGCCATTCCGAAAAAAAGTGAAATTCCAATAAAAGCGACATCCGGACTTCCCCCTGCTAACCCAGACTTTTTGCATTATATCAGACATTAGTCCAGATCACATCAACGGTTTTTAAACTGTTTTCACTATCATTGCAGTACTGTACTGTAGTATCCCTTCACTATAGTAATGAAACTGCATCATATATAAAACATGATAAACATGTCTTTTATTTACCTTATTGTGGTGGACATAGCTGAAGTGGTCAGGCAGTCCGGACTTCTTCTGGCTTTGTCAGACTTTTTCTGATATATAGGAATTTAGTCCGGTATGTGGAATCACATGGAGGGACATACTAACAAATGAGGAAGTGAAGGAGCGTTGTGGTGTGGTTGAGGACGTGATGGGAAGCGTTGGGAGAAACATGTTAAGGTGGTTTGGGCATGTGGAGAGGATGGAGAGTGAAAGACTGACGAAGAGAGTGTATGTGAGTGAGGTGGAGGGGGCAAGAGGGAGGGGGAGGCCGAGGATGAGATGGAGGGATGGAGTGGAGAGGTGTATGAGAGAGGGGGGTGTGAGTTGGGAGCTTGGTAGTGAAATAGCAGGGGACAGAGTGACATGGTGGTGATTTGTTTGTGGCCACTCTGTGCGGGATTAAGGCGTCTGGCAATAGATAGATAGATAGTCCGGTAGCTCATCGATTCCAGTAAAAGCAAATTCAGGTCTATTGAAGTCCCTTACATTGAGGTTTTACTGTACAGTACTGATATGATGATGTCTGTGTGGTTAGGCTGTACTTGAAGAGGTAGCTAGACTCATTCTGTTTGCCAGCTGTCAAACATTACAGTACAGTACTGTATTCCTCAGTGGCCATTTCACAGGACAGTAATATCATATTGAACCTTGAAAATCAAGAAGCTAGTCCCCTTTCATAAACCTGTCGTGTGTGAAGTTACATGACCAAAGGTAACTTAGTTTCCAAATCACCCTCCACTAGATTTGAAGCTTGTAGGAGGGGGGTGAGTGTTGAGGTAGACTCTTGAAATCCGTAGGTTAGAGCTTTAATTAGATCTGTTGTTTGTGTAAAACTTCACTGCTGAAGATGACTGTTTCTGAGGAAGGGTAATCACAAATTGTGTTGGTTGGGGACATAAGGGGAGAGGGTTGCAAGAAAGCAGCAGGATCAGAACCTTGAAATCACTGATTAATCTTTACTGTAGACCTCTTGGATATGTAAAGTTGCCTGCTTAAGTACTGCCTAGTTATTGGGATAGTGTAACAGGTATGTGTTAGGGGAGCTGGAGGTGGAGGATGACAGAATCATGGAAAATTGATAAGCTTTGCCTTTTACAATGTGCCTGTTGGCAATATAGGGAAGAGAAAAATGTTGCCTAGCTACCAAGATGCCATTCTCATTATGTACACTGCTGTGATAGGGGCTGGGGTTGACCTAGAAACATGAAAATCAGATGGGTAGGCCCATACCTTACTTTATTGTGTGTGACCCATATGAATTAAAGTCTGAGGGATGGCTGCTTTTTGTCATGTAATGCTGCTTGGGTATAGTAACTCAGGCCTAGAATATCTGGACTGCATACAGTAGCCTAGCTGAACAACACATACAGCTACCCAACGTCATCCTGGGTGGTGATTTTAATGCCGAGGCGTTGGCCTGGCATGTCAACAACCCTGACACAGACAGAGGGCTGGTGCTACAGTCTCAAACAGATAATCTTTTCATCGTCAACAATCTCCATCAACATACCCATATCCCACACAAAGCCCTCTTCCTCCCATCATCCCTAGACATCATCTTTTGCTCTCCAAACCTCACCCCCACAATGTCCTGGAGAGTGGTCAAAACTCTTGGCCCTGACCACCTCCCAATCACATCAGTGTCAAAAGCAGAATCACCCCAGCTGGCCACAGACACACATTTACTGATTATAAGAGAGCCAACTGGGAAGCCTTCACAACTTATACAGAACAACATTTTGAAACATTAAACAGTTCACCCATCTCAAATATCAACACCACTGTGCACACTTTCAATACAATTATTCAAAATGCAGACAAAAGACATATCCCTAGAGGCAACAGAAAGATACACAACACCAACTTCACACCAGAAATTCAAGACCTCAGTCAGTCAGTGCGGCACACTACAACACTCCCCAACACCCCATACACAAGACACTGAACAACAAATACAAGAACTAAAATGCCCAAATAAACAATAAAATGTCAGTGCAGCAAACACTAACTTGGAATTATTATCTCCAAACACTTGATCATAAAACAAACACCAGCAAACTCTCACTTTTCGCACGTCAGTCATCTAAACTCCCATAACGACGACCGATGTGTCATCCAATGCAAGAGACAGTTCCCCACAGACTCAGACTTCGCACCCTTCACTGACAACAGACGAAGCACATCTTTAGCAGCCTTAAGCACTCATCTGCCTGTGGCCTAGTCAACATAAGCAACATACACCTTAAACATTTTAAACCACAAGTCATACAAGCATTCACCAACATATCATCTACAGCTACTCAAACAACATAATACTCAACATCTGGAAGCATGGTACTATCATTACTATCCCCAAACCCAACAAAGACCCCACATTACCTACCTCACACTGCCCCATCACATTTCCCTGCACCCCTTCTAAAGTCACTGAATGACTGGTATTACAATTAGTAACACCTCACTTTCCCCTAGCCCCATCACAACACGGTTTTAGGCTGCTACACTCCACAAACACTCGTCTTACAGACCTTACAGAGAGAGTTTTTGATGGCATCAGTTCAGCTAGGTGACCACACAGAACACTCCTAGTCATACTAGACATTAGTAAAGCATTTGGTGGCATCCCCTCCGACAACCTCGCAAACAAAATATTCAGCACAAACATGCTCAATAACACAAAAGGTGGCTGGCAAACTATTTAGCAGGCAGATGTGCACTTGTAACATTTGCCAGTCAGTCATCGAACATCAGAAACTTCACAAACGGCGTCCCTCAAGGATCTGTTTTGTCTCCTACACTCTTTAATCTATATCGTACATGCATGACATACCCACACCCCACACACCACAGATACACATAGCTTCCTATGCAGATGACATAATACTAACATGTATGCTCCAAAATGCAGACACAGCTGCACGCATCCTCCAACCGTACCTCACGGCACTACACGAATTGTTCATCACGAACAGACTAACAATAGCCCCAGTCAAATCTACAGTGACCCTTCTCACAAACTGGACAGCCGAACCTAGTCACATTCCACACCTCACCATAAACAACACCCCCCTACCACACACACACACACACACACACACACACACACAAACACACACATCCAAC
>JAGKTI010002760.1:13236-24365 GCA_018397915.1 Birgus latro
CACACACAATCCTTGGTGTAACATACAATACATCAGTGTCACTTAAACATCTCATCACAAACATTAAAAAAAAATTAACATCAAGACTCAGCTCCCTAAGGTCACTTGCCCTTACAACATTCGGACACAAAGAAACCACCACCACAGTATACAGACAATATATACGTTCGGTGATGAATTATGCAAGCCCTGCTCGGACTTCTAACCTGACTAAAACACACTACAACACCCTACAGACCATACAGAACAAGGCCCTAACAATAATCTCAGGCTGCACAGCTACAGACCACCCACACCAAGAAACCAAAGTCCTTAAAGTCAAGGATCATCAAGACATGAGAGGCACACACATTCTTGCCACCTCTACAAACCCACACCATCCACTATGCTTCAGGGCAGCACATCCACACACACACCAATGAACATCAAAACAGCATCCAGTACACGATATCATACATAAATACTGTTATCTTCCCCCTTGCCTGCCTCAAATCAGCTTCCAGAAGCATATCCACGCTCAGATCACTCACTGCTCCATTAAGTCACTCAGAGATAGCACACAAATGCATGCACAGCCTCCTGATATCCACCCTTCTGAATCCTACCTCCCTTGTGTGGACAGGGTCCACCTGGCCAGGCTGAGATGTGGGCATTGTCCAGCTCTCTTGAGTTATCAGAATAGGCTGGACAACTCTGTCACTAATGCTTGTCCAGGATGCAGTGCAGCACCTCATACTATTAAGCACATTTTGGAAGGCTGCGTTGCACAGAATGGCCTGTGCCAGCAACACAACATACAGTCTTTGAGAGCTGTGTGGGAAAACCCGGTCTCGGCCGTGGCCTTCCTTAGGGACTCGGGACTGTTCAGCCAGACTGCCTAGGGAACAACTGCTACTACTACACATACAGCAAGGATTGGTTGCATTACGAGATCAATAACTTTCTTCTAGATTGCCCAGTGTGAAGATGAGGGAGAAGGTGGTATCCTGGGCTGGTCGAAGCAGGAGTGGAAGCTGCATGGGGACATGTATGGAGAAGTACATGACATAAGGAGCCTTTGTGAAAAAAAACATCGCAGTTTTGTATTCTTCAAAGACCGCTTCTCTCTTGACCAGGCTGTGCATCTCTGTCAGGTAGAAATATGAACAAACCTTACTTGGTAGACCAGAATTCCAGGGGGTTGAATGGTGTGTGAATAAGTCTTGGCCATTGCACCAGGCATTCTGTTGGTAATTTTCCCTTTTTTGTGCATTCTCATTCCTTGTTTTCTGGCCCTTACTCCTCCCCATTCTCAGGTGAGAAAAAATGGTACAATGATGGTATACCACAGATTTTTTACTGCTTTGTGTACATTTAGTTCACACCACAACATAACTGCAGTACTGTAAAGCACTGAAATGTTACTCTTATGCCATAAAATTCATTTGAGAAGAAAGCAACAAGGAATATGGTTGACAGATTAATAGAGGTTTTGCCTTGTTATTAGAAATTCACAAAACATGTGTTCCGTTACCTTTTCACAGGAATAGAAAAGTCATGAATATTAGAAACCTTTAACAGGTAGGAGCATCTTGAAAATGCAGATGAGTATGATAAAACCTTTGTGGTGTAACTCTCAGTACAGCAGGTAGTATTTTTATCGCAGAATCCCCTCTCTTTTTTTCCGTATTTCATTAAACTCTTTGTCTATCCACTTCAGTTCTTTCTTCGTTTCATCCACTGCTTTTTTTTTTTTTTTTCTCCAGCCAATTCCTTCCATTTTGTACTAGTTGATATCATTTTATAACCACACTGTTATAGTATTCCTAACCAAACATCTCCCTGAATGCAGTTACCACTGCTTAGTTGCCAGCTTATTTACTGATATTATTTCATTCAAGTATTCCTCTCACCTATTTTCCTCTGTGATTTTCTTTTCTTCATCGTATGTACTTAGATTTTATGACCAGACAAACCACTTCACCATCCTTACCCAGCTCCTCTTTAAGCACATAAGATTTAGGCTTCTATTAACATGCTGTATTCTTTTTACTGGGTATTGAGAGTACGGATGTGTAAAAAAAAAAAAAGATACATAAATTGCTTTTTCTAAATGTATAAACTTGAATAGTGACAGCAGATTGGCAGTAGACATTGTTAGATTTGCTGGTACATAAAAAAGAGATGTAATCCCTGAGAACTCTGTATGTCAGTGTCAGAAGTGAAGTATGCCATAGGGATTGAGGAGGCAGCAGATGTTGGTGAGGTTTATGTAGTAATAGTAATAGTAGAAAAGGTAGTAATAGTACAGGTAGTAGAAGTAGTAGTAGTAGTACAGGTAGTAGTAATAGTAGTAGTGGTAGTGGAAATGGTGGTGGTAGTAGTAGTAACAGTAGTTGTTACTGTTGTTGCTACCTCTAGGCTTATTTGGATGTAAACCTGGTGGACTGCAGGTTGAAGTTAACTTTTCCTGCAGTCCACCATCCCTCTTTCAGGGGACAAGGAGGAAGTTGAGGGGCATTTGTATAACTGTACAGCAGAGTTGCCTGGGCAGTTTGGTGTACTGCATGAAGGTGGCCCTTTCAGCCACTGAGGTTTATGCAGGAATTATAAAATGTAATGTGTGTTGGAGAGAGCATGTGGAGATTGTCAGGTGTGAAAGGTTTGATCTTGCTAGTAGTTCCTTGAGTGTGTGGAAGACTATTGTTATTTGGGAGACATGTTATGTGCTGCAGGTGGGGCTGAAACTAGCTCTGTGGCTAGAGTAAGGAGTAGTTGGAGGAAATTCAGGGAGCTGTTGCTTCTTCTGACACTGAGAGGGCTCTCCCTCCGTGCAGAGGGATCTTTGTTTGCGGCATATGTTAGGAGTGTGATGCTGTATATATGATAGTGAGACCTGGGCAGTAATGAAGGAGGATTTTCACAGGTTCAGACATACAGAAATGACAATGATTAGGTGGACGTGCAATGTGTCATTGAGTGCGAGGCCTGGGGGGAGGCTAGGTTTATGATGGAGGAGTTGAGAGATAGGTGGGACTGGAGTGTATCAATGTTGTAATGAGGAGTTGAGATGGTTTGGGCATGTGGAGAGGATGGGGGATGATAATTGGGTGCAGAAAGTGAGAAGTGTTAATGTTAGGGGTAGGGTTGCGAGAGGCAGGCTGAAAAAGACCTGGGACGAATTCATTGAGTGTGACCTCAGGGATAAAGGACTGAATAGTGAAGCTGCCAGAGACCAAGCAGCATGAAGAGCCGCCAGTAGATGGCGAAGGCCAATGCTTGCAAGCATGTTGGAGCCTTTAAAAATGGAACAAAATGAAAGAGTTCTGTATCATGAACTGTTTGTGGGTATTATATGGAAGCCTGGATGAGTGTGCACCAGTGGGGTGGAAGAAGGCCATGAATTTGCCATTATACAAAAGTAAAGGTACCCAAAGTTAATGCAACATTTTTATGAAATAAGTCTGCTGAGTGCAGTAGGAAATGTGTACAGAATAATGATAATTAAGAAGGTTCTTGCAGATACAAGAATGTTTGGTGAGTAATGATAAAAATAGTACTAGAGTTGTAGGGGATGTATGAGTTTCAGGATGGAAAGGGGATGGGAAGATAAGATGGCTGGATATGGTAAGTGGGTATGTGAAAAAGTGACATACTGCATTTGAAAATTGAGGAAGCGAAAGAGTTTATCAAAGATCAGAATGAAATTCAGTACAGTACTCTATTTATTGAAATTACCACCTTACGTGTATTTATTGACAGCATCTAAAAGGAAATAAAATACGGAATGAATATATATGGATGGTTATTGCTTATGATCTTGAAGGTTTGAAAATTTGGTATTTTTTTTAGTGTCATAAAATCTTCTTCCCAACCCCATTTTTTTATGTGTAGGAAATAGGCTTAGGATGACAATGATTTTAATATTCTCATGTCTTTTGGGCAGGTTGTGGGTGGGATTGTAGCGGTGCCGCAGACCTTAGAGGAGAATGCACTTGTCTATGAAAGTACAGTGGGCCGGGCTGAATACTGCTCTGGCAAAGCAGGTGAATCATACATATGGCTTGGTGCAAATGATGAGCAGGAGGAGCGAGTGTGGAGGTACTGGGGATCGAGGAAGATGATTGGTTGGGAGAGCACCTGGCGAGGGACTGGACCTAATGGAGGAGCTGTGGAGAACTGTTTGGTGATGCTGTATGGCAGTAACCCTGGTTACTGGTCAGATATTGCCTGTTTGGCCTCATATGCCTTTTGCGTCCCATGTGAATTTGATGAAGTGCAGGTGATGCATCTGAAAGGATCAGCACTTTGTTCAGGGTCCCCTTTCAACTTACAGTATCGTTTAGGGGCAGAAAGAGATGGTTACCCTTCCTTAATTGGGTACTTCCACACTGACATCTACTGGAATGAAACCATGGGTGCATGGGTACTGCAGTCTCTGAAGGTTAGAGTGTATTATCTTTAGTAACAGTAATTTAATACTGTACCTGTATACCATATTGTAGATGTGTGTTAACCCCATAGGTTGAAGAAATCTTTTTTATGCCAGAGACCTTCCTATGTTGAGTAAACCTTAATGTAGCAAGACAAGGCAAGAAATTAAGTTATCAGACTGAAAGGGATAAATGACTAAATAGGGTAATCTAGGCAAGCATACTCTCTTTTTTAAATTCGTGGACATTAGTTCTCATTAGTAGAGGGTGTCCTTTCCTGAATTATGTAAAGGGATTAAAACTTAAATTTTCATTGTTATATTTCACTCATGGTTTGTTATTACAATTTTCTTTCATTTAAACAATCCGGTAAACTACAGTACAGTCCAGTTAATGGGGAAGCTTGGGGAATTTTACCTTCCCGGTTACCGATTTTTCCCGGATATCTGATATATACTTTTTTGCAGAGGCTATATCATTGCATCTTGTACAGTACCCACAATACTCACCATTCACATCTGGGACCACACCAACAGATTCCATTTGAAGCATTATCTCCTCATAAACAGACCTGTAATTACTGAAATGAAACTTAACAAATTAATCACACTGTCCTGGCTGAGATTCGCTCTCTGGCCCCTGCACTTCATGCTCGCATATGTTACCACTGAGCCAAAGAAAGGATCCCCACTTTGCCTCTAGGCAATGTGGGGGTTTAAACATCCCATTACATCCCTCTTTTCTCCCCTTGGTGATTTATTTGGTGAGTTTCGAACACACAAGGTAGCGTAGCATCAGAGGCCACCTCAGGGAGGCTGCGGACTGCACCAAACAGCCCCTCCCCAGGATGTATGGACAGGGACACTGTCATCTAACTAAGGAACAACATCAAATTGCCATCCAAGCCCTGCCTAACATCCTACACTGCTGCCAACCAGTGTAATAACTGAAATGAAACTTAAGAAATTAATCACTGTTCTGGCCGAGAGTTGGTCTCAGGCTCCTGTGCTTCATACGCGTGCATATTACCACTGAGCCAAAGAGAGGATCCCTTCTTTGCCTCTAGGCAATGCGGGCTTTTATACACCCTATTACACACCCCATATACACAACATATGTGATCGCAGTGTCTTGCAGTAGTGCAAAATGTACAAGGTAGGCTCATTTATTATTCTTTATTTTATTCATAAAATCATGGAAAAATAAAGAAACAAGTCATGACCATTTATTGGTGGACTGATGTTTTGGAAAGAAATGTTGTACAGTAGAAGTATCACAACTCCCATGCTCACACATCAACTGTGTATCTGGTCATGGCCTACTCATTTCTTCCTCACATGACCGTTATCACCCTACCCCCTCACTTACCATTCACCTATTTTGGAGCTAATTAAATACTGTATGTAGGAATTACAAGCACGATAATTTTGTCCTATGTGGGGGCACTCACTTGATGTAGTGCTACTCTTGGGTGTCTGCCCTTTCCTCTCTTCCCTCCTTTCCTTCCTTCCTTCCTTCCTCTGTCTTTCTTTACTTCATTCTTTCCTCATCCTACAGGTGACTTCACACTCCCTCTTTTATCTTTATTTTCTTCATTCTTTCCTGTTCCTTCTGCTTGTGGGTGATTCTACACTGAGTGACAAGCTGAATGGTTTCCTGTACACCAGGAAACCATTTACTACATTGGGTGGTAACCATACAACCAACTTATGGCACCTGGTGGTTTAGTGGGTAATTGCGGTGCTCCAATCGGATTGAGCCGATGAAGGTTTATATCCAAGGGGTGGTTGGGGTTATTGCTCATGTAATGCCACTCAGGGATGAGTGAGGCTTGTCACTCTTATCTTAAATGTCAGGACCAACTTGCCCAACCCCGGGCTCCTACGATCCTCATGTGGCAACGTAGGACTGGATGATGGATAGATGGATGGACAAAACAAACCTTCATTTCTTTGAACTAGATTTTTGCCTTCTCTGCCAGTGCAAATGCATTCTAAGATGAATTTACTTGTATGTATAAATCCATCTTAAAACACCTTTGCACTGGTGGAGAAGATAAAAATTTAGTTCATAGAAATGAAGGCTTGTTTTGCTGGACAAAATCACTGTGCCTGCAATTCCTACATATTTATATTATTATCTGTAGAACAGGTGAGTGGTGAATGAAAGGCAGAGTGATGTAGTCATGTGAGGAAGAAATGGGTGGGCCTGGGCCACAGCTGTGTATATAGCTGACATGTGAGAAAGGGCTGGGGAATGGCGGGGAGAAGGAGGGTTGTGAGAAGAGAGGAAGAAATCAGTAGGATGGAAGTGGTGGAAGCAATGAAGAAAGTTAAAATGGGGAAAGCCCCAGGAATTGATGGAGTGTGTGGTGAAATGCTGAAGCATGGGGGAGAGATAGTAATAGAATGGATGTGGAAGGTGTGCAGATTGGCCTGGGAGGAAGGTAGAGTCCTGAAGGATTGGAAGTCAGGTATAATTATTCCTCTGTACAAAGGAAAAGGGGAAAAAGAAGTGTGTGGTAATCATAGGGGCATTTGCCTTCTTAGTGTAATAGGAAAAGTATATGGTAGGATACTTATTGACAGAGTTAAGGAAATAACAGAGGAATTAGTTGGAGAAGAATAGGGAGTTTTAGGAAGGGAAGAGGTTGTGTAGACCAGATATTCATTCTTCGATCTTTAGTGGAAAAGTTTCTAGAGAAGGGAAAGAAGTTGTATGCAGCCTTCATGGATTTGGAGAAAGCATATGACAGGGTGAATAGACAAGGAATGTGGAAAGTATTAAGAATATATGGAGTGAATGTTAAGTTGTTGAAGGCAGTGAAGAGTATGTATGAGGGTGCTAAGGCTGCAGTGCGTGTGGATGGCAAACTGAGTGAATCTTTCCATTTGAAGGTTGGATTGAAACAAGGATGTGTCATGTCACCATTGTTGTTCAATCTGCACATGGATGGGGTTATGAAAGAGATACAAGGTCGGTCAGTGGATGTTGGAGCGGCCCTAATGAGAGAGGGCAGTGTTTGGAAACTCCCTGTACTGTTGTTTGCAGATGATACTGTGTTGTTGAGTGAAGATGAAGGGGAGCAGCAAGGCTTGGTGGATGAGTTTGGGAGTGTGTGTAAGAAACAGAATCTAAAGGTGAATGTAGGGAAAAGTAAAGTGATGGTCTTCGAGAGAAGTGAAGCCAGTGAATGTACAGTGAGATTGGATGGGGAGGATATGAAGAATGTGAGTGCATTTAAGTACTTGGATAGTGTGATGAGTAAGGATGGAAGTCTGGAGGGTGAAGTGCTTGAAAGGGTGCAGCAGGTAAGGAAGGTTGCTGGTTCATTGAAAGCAGTGATAAGAAACAGGGAGGTGAGCATGGAAGTGAAAAAGTTGTTGCATGACAGTATTGTGATACCAATTCTAACATATGGAAGTGAAGCTTGGACCCTGTTGGAAGGACAGAAGTCAAGAGTGAGAGCAGTGGAAATGAGTTATTTGAGAGGAGCATGTGAAGTCACATGGAGAGACAGACTAACAAATGAGGAAGTGGAGCATTGTGGTGTGGATGTGGACGTGATAGGAAGCGTTAGGAGAAACACGTTAAGATGATTGGGGCATGTGGAGAGGATGGAGAGTGAAAGATTGACGAGGAGAGTGTATGTGAGTGAGGTGGAGGGGGGGAGAGGGAGGGGGAGGCCGAGGATGAGATGGAGGGATGGAGTGGAGAGGTACATGAGAGAGGGGGGTGTGAGTTGGAGCGGGGTAGTGAAATGGCGGGGGACAGAGCGACATGGAGGCGATATGTTTGTGGCCACCCCTTGCGGGATTGAGGCGTCTGGCAATAGATAGATAGATAGTGAGAAAGGGGGTCATGATATTTCTACTGTACAACTTTTCTGTCTGAATCATAAGTTTCATAAGTTCACCGATAAATGCTCAAGATTTATTTCTTTAGATTATTTTTCCATGTTTTTATGAGTAAATACTGTAATGAGTGATATTTAACAGTGGATTTGCCAAGGTCCTGTAAGATACTGCAAGTTCATGCATGGTTAGAGTAGGTTCACTATGTAGAAAACCATACCTATACCACACTTTTTTGTTCAGAGAAGAGTGTGCCTTTTTTTTGAGGCAGGTAGAAGTTGATGGTCATTATTTTTGTACAGAATATATCTGTGTATGTCTGTCTGTCAGAAACTCAAATCTCAGAAAGTATTGATTGTAGAAGGAAAAGTTATTCATAAAAGTTGTATTGAGTTATGAGGAGAGAATGGATAACAATAGAGTGGTGAAAAAGGTATATCTGAGAGAATTTGAAGGAGGGAGGAGGCGAGGTAGGCCAAGGAGAAGGGGGAGGGATATGGTGGATGAGCGTGTGAGGAAGAGAGGTTTGGAAGTCAGTGAGGCTAGGGAACTAAGAAGAGATCGAGCTGGCCAGATGAATATAATGGCACATGATCAGGGATTTGGCACCCCTCTTTAACTTGGCAGCATCTGAATCGACTTTGTCGAATACGTTTATATGAAGCTACAGATCATGGTGAATGTTTTGGGTGTATCAGATAGAGCCAGGATTCCAGGAGCTTGAATGTTGAGTTAATGGAAGCGTGGCCCATTGGTTTGGGCAAATTTGGGTGGTCTGGACATTGCTACTCCTCACCCTGCCGTAGGGTGTGAAAGGAGGTCCAGATGTTGGTGATGATGATGATGTTTAGAGTCACAATTTGAGTTCATGTCACTCAACCAGCACTGGGAGTCATCCAGGATGGACACAGAATAGTCAAGTTTTCATCTAACAGTATTATTACAGTTAACCTGGTTCACAGGTGATGGGTAGTCTTGTCTAGTTTTCATCTAACAGTATTATTACAGTCTACTTGGTTCACATGTGATAGGTAGTCTTGTCTGTGGATTTATTCGTCTTGCCTTTCACGAAAAATTCCCTGAGCCTGGGTCCCTGGGACTTGATACTGTATTTATAAATCGTGGAATTTCCTATGTTAAATTCTGTGATAGGTGCCTCAGTAATATTCACCTGTCTTAGGTCTTGTCCTGCTTCTGTTTCAAGGTGAGCACAATGCGCTTTAACCCCTAAAGGCCTGTGGTTGACAACCGTGGGCCTTGGAAAATGTGCGATAAAGTCCTATGGCTGACGATCGTAGAGAGGTTACAAAAAACTGAAGAGCTGTAACTCTGCCTCCTTTATGACATAAATGGTACCTAGCCAATGGAAAATAGGAGACCAAGTGGTGGGAAGCATGATACAGCCCCCTCCCTGGGTGTTGGGACCCCCCCCTCCCTAAGCCATCTCTCCACCTCTCTTTGCCCCATTTGTTCCTGCCCTCTGTGTCTCCTTCCACCCAAACTACTGTACTCCTCATACCCCCTCTATACTGTATTGGCTGTGTGTGGCAGATATAGTCCCTCCTTTTTCACCTCTCCTGATGCCCCCAACACTCCCTGCACTTCCTTATTCCCCTTTACTTCTCAGGGACATCCCATTCTCGCTCATAGCAAGGAGTGACTTTTTTTTTTTTTTTTTTTTTTTTTGATGGTCGATTGTGCTGTAACATGAGAGTGAAATACAGTAATCTCTCTACTATTCGGACGCCCAGTATTCGGATGCATCGCTATTCGGACATCGTAGGCTGTCCAACCCCCAAAATGCCCCCAAATTCGAAAAAATCCTTTAAAAATCTGATTTTTTGGGACCGCGTCAGTTTGAATTTCCCGCGCGCACTGATAGGCTGTGTTTTTGCGCGTCGCGCCTGTCTGTCGGTCTCATTTCCCGCTCCGCTCCTGGCTCGTAAACACGCTCTGAAAATGGCGGCTGAAGTGATTGGTTTTGTGGTGATACCCTGCCTCCTGCAGGGCTTGATGCTGCTCTTCACCTTGTTCATCATGTGTGTGATGATGGCCCCGCCACCTGAGAAGAGGAAGAAAGTGGTTCTGACTCTGGAGAAGCAGAGAGAGATATTGGAGAAGGTGGACGCCGGGTGGCTGACATCACGGATCCTACGTGAATTCAACCTCCCTCGCTCCACTTTGTTTGATATCAAGAAGTCCCGAGACAAACTACAGCATTACACGGCTGATTTCGCTTCGAAGACCAGACGAAACGTGGAGAGGAAGGTGATGTTTACTCCTAAGTATCCAGACATCGACCGTTCCACGCTCATTTGGTATCAACAACAACGTGCTGCTGGTGTGTTGGTACATGGAATGGAGCTGAAAGCTGCTCATCTCGGACTCTGACAGCAACTAAATTCTCCAGGACTCGTCACTAGACCACACGGGAATTTACTGTTATGTACAGTGCAGTGAAGTGATGTGATCCCAGTTATGCGAAAGAAAACGTTGTGGAAAGTGCTGGTGAGAAGTGCTAGTGATTGTAAAGTGCAGCGGAAGTGCTACGGTGTGAGAGGTGCAAGGTCTTCCTGTCAGAGTCTGAGATGATCGAGCGGGTTATACATGAGGACGGTGGCATCATTCTCATAAGTACCCTAACTTCATCAAAATTCCTTGTTTTGTTCTTTCCATATCATTAATCTCATGCATAAACTGTGTGAAAGATGATTTCCATAATGATTTTCATGTCTAACCTGTTTTCAGCATGCTGTAAATGGGTTAAAAAATTACCCTAAATGTTAATCATAATTTCCTGCTTTCAATTTAATTTTTTCATGCATGGTTTTTAAGTGCACCAGCTATGAAAAAGGTGAATGCC
>JAGKTI010002760.1:29136-44618 GCA_018397915.1 Birgus latro
AAGATGATTACCATAAAGATTTTCATGTCTAACCTGTTTTCATCATGCTGTAAATGGGTTAAAAAATTACCCTAAATGTTAATCATAATTTCCTGCTTTCAATTTAATTTTTTCATGCATGGTTTTTAAGTGCACCAGCTATGAAAAAGGTGAATGCCTTTGATTTGTGTGCAAGATGAGTACCATAAAGATTTTCATGTCTAACCTGTTTTCATCATGCTGTAAATGTGTTAGAAAATTACCCTAAATGTTTATCATAATTTCCTGCTTTCAATTTTTTCATGCATGGTTTTTAAGTGCACCAGCTATGAAAAAGGTGAATGCCAGTGAATTTCATGTCCGGTCATAACCTAACCTAACCTAACCTAACCTAATCATTTTTCTGGTAACAATTTGCATCATTTACTGTATTTGATGCTTTGTATCTAATAATTTAGTGCATAAAATGTGAGAAAAGATGATTTCCATGTCTGATACTTACTTATACTATGGTGGCAAGTTCTGACCACCTATGCCTTACTCACCTCTAAATCATCATTTTTTGGTTAAAATTCAATTAATTCATGCTTTATGTGCATTATTTATGTGGAAAGGGACCTAAATAAGTGCTATACATGTCCGGTAGGGAGGGAGGAAGGTAGTTTTCTGATTTAGGTTAGGTTAGGTTAGGGTCATGAATGACCGGAGCTGGAGCTTCAGGACCAGTATTCGGACAAAACCAGTGTCCGGACATGCCTTTGGCTCTATTATGTCGAATAGTGGAGGGATTACTGTACACATTTTGTGGTGTGTAAAATCAAGCTCTTCAAACCTGTAAGACCAAAATTTACTTTGGTGCAGTTTTTTTTTTTCTTTCTATATGTGAGGGGTAACCATTTTTATTTTTTACGTTTGTTGATGGTAGATATTGCGATAACCGTTAGTCATATGAGAGTGAAATATGCATTTTCAGGTGTGTAAATTCAAGCTCTTGAAAGCAGTAAGAAAAACGTTTACCTTGGTGAATGTTGAATAATCGGACCCTTTTGTTGATCTGGAGATGGGGGGTTGGGAGATTTGTGGTCTTTAGGGGTTGAACCATTATCTCCCAGGGTGTCTGTGTTAAGGATTGTGCTGGAAGGGTACTAAGCGTATTCCCCTCCGCCGATTGGCTCATAGGCGTGAAGCTCATAAGTGCCTTCCCCGGGGTTCCCTTCTTTAGTATCTTTTGAAAATTCCCAGTTCTATCCTATACTTAGGACACTGGGTGCAAGTGGGTTAAAGGAACTGATAAATTAGCCAGTGCTTAGCCCATTAGCTCCCAGGGTTCCTGTGTGAGGGATTGTCCTGGAAGGGTAATAAGCGTACTGCTCTCTGCCTTTCAGCTCGTAGTTGGAAGGCTCATATGTCCCTATCCCGGGGTTCCCATCTTTGTTATTTTGAAAATGCCTAGTTCTGTCCCATTCTGAGGACACCGGGTGCAAATGGGCTAAGATTAGTTTGTACTTTAGGCATTATGTTCGTGCTCGTCAGAGAAAGAAGTGCTGGTTTGGCCTTGTACTTCATCAATATCTGTGGTCTTAGTACCAGTTTGAATTCATTTTTTTCTTCTGTCAGTATCCCCTCTAGCCTTGTTCCTCACAGAATCCCAAATCTCACCCTGTACTGAAATATATCCATTTTCGTTTCCTGGCTGCCAACTCACTCACCATCCACTTACTTGATGGAGTGCTGCTCTCGGGGGCCTGTCTTTTCCTCTCTTCCTTCCTTCTTTCTTTCCTTCCTCTTCTGTCTTTCTTTCCTTCTCCCTTTGTCTATGGGTGACTCTACACTGAGTGACAAGCCAAATGATATCATATACACCAGGAAACCATTTACTACACTTGGTGGTAACCATATAACCAAATTATGGTGCCTGGTGGTTTATTGGGTAATTAGGGTGCTCCAGTCAGATTGAGCTAGTGCAGGTTTATATCCAAGGGGTGGTTGGGGTTTATTGCTCACATAATGCCATTCAGGGATGAGTGAGGCTGGTCAGTTTCATCTTAAATGTCTGGACCTACTTGCCTAGCCCCAGGCTCGTATGCTCCTCATGGGGCAACACTGGATTAGGTGGTGATGATGATGACCAACTCCTTACAAACTTCTGTAACAAGGGTGGCACCTGTTGTCATATCAAATCTGAATTAGCAGTTGACACTGTTTTAAACTTCACTTCAACTAATTTTGATTATTCACTGTATAAACTGAATTATCTAAATAGTGTATTACCAAATATATCTGTGTAGTCTACAACTCCCCCAGTGCTTCTTCAGGACCCAGTGTATTTGACACCATATCCACAAAGTTGAGTAACCTCAACCTCACCTTTAGTACTGAAATTACCATTTTGGGTGATTTTAGTGTACATAATGTAGAAGGTTATTGCATTCTGCCAGGACTGATGATACTGGTTCAGAATGCGAGCTGTTTGCAGACTCATTTAATCTCACACAGTTGGTAAAGCAACCAACTAGAATACCAGATAATCCTCACTGTAATTCCTGTCTCTTGGATCTACCCTTGGCAAAAAAAATCCAGATCAGTAGATTTACTGTCACCACTTGGATCCTCCGACCACAATCTCATCAAAGTCTCATCAGTAAATTCCTCCAAAGCTCCCCTTTCTGAACCTGTCAGGGTGACCCGATGGCACTTTGATAGGACAGACTGGGATGGATTCAGAAATTATTTTGCTGACATTCCATGGCAGTCTTTCTTCTTTAGTGATGTCAGTTCTACTCAGTCCCACATTAATGACTTAATACAAGCTAGTATGGAATTTTTCATACCAAGTCAACAGTTCACTAAAAGATCGGACTCCCCAAAATGGTTTGATAGCAGTTGTACCTGAGGAACAGCCCAAAAGTCATTAGCATATAACTCTTACTTAAAATAAAAAACATCTGAATCATTCTGTCAATTTAAAATTGCTAGAAACCATGCAAAAGCAGTAAAAAATCTTGCTGAGTCAAACTTTCTTCACAACCAAGCATCCAAACTACTAAACAATCCTAATGACAATAGAATATTCTGGTCAGCTCTCAATTCTTTCAATAATAGCTTTGAAAAGTCATCACCTATTCCCCCACTAAAATCTTCAGACGGTAACATTACAAATGACCCGCGTGGTAAAGGGAATATCCTTGCCAGTACATTTGCCAGAAATTCTACGTTAGAGGAAGTATGCCAGAACATCCCATTACTAGAACTTGACTCTCCCGAAATTGCCCCACTTAAAATACAGACTAGGTACGTAAAATCCATCCTAGACAATTTACCAACCAACAATGCTCCAGACCCAGATGGAATTCCTCCAGTTGTTTTGAAAAAGTGCTACTCAGAATTATTCAGCCTATGCATATGTACTTCTTCATTCCCTAAGTCTTGGAAAGAAGCCAATATCTACCCAGTTCCGAAGGAAGGAAGTTCCTCCGACCCCTCTGATTTCAGACCTATAACTATTATATCTTCTCTTGGTAAAATATTTGAAATCATAATAAATAAGCACATAATTATACATCTTGAATCCAATAACTTTGTTATTGGATTCACCGAGGATGAGGTGGAGGGATGGAGTTGAGAGGTATATGAGGGAGGGGGGAGTGAGTTGGGGGGAGAGCAGTCAAATGGTGGGTGACAGAGCGGCTTGGAGGCATTTTGTCTGCGGCCACCCTTTGCGGGATTAGGGCATCAGGCTATAGACAGATAGAATCCAATAACTTAATTAGTGATAGACAGCATGGTTTTCGCCACAATAAATCCACCATTGATATGCTTAATCTTCTGACACATCATTCATCAATCAATTGACGAACATGGAGAAACTCATTCAGTAGCCCTTGATATTTCTAAAGCTTTTGACAAAGTGTGGACCATTCCCTGCTGTCCAAACTCCCTTGCAATGGACTAAAATCTTTTGTTCCTCTGATTTCCTCATATCTCAGAGACAGAAATATAAAAGTAGATGATGTACAAATATGTTCTAATTTCCACTCAGTTAATGCTAGCATGCCACAAGGATCAGTTCTGGTTCCAACCCTATTCCTAATTCATATTTATAATCTCTTATGTCACCCATTACCCAATCCATTCATATGCAGATGACAATGCTTCACAGTCCATTCACACTTAAACACCTATTTACAAAGTTTCATATCTCTAACCCACAGCTCAGTACAGCCATCTCCATAAATCAAGATTCCTCTAGGATCACTGAGTAGGGACAAAATAACCTAGTCTCAGTTTATTCTAGTTCAGTAAAACTAAATATATTCAGTTTACTAATGGACAGGTATTGCCAGATTCCTATTTTTTTTTTTTTTTATGTGTGTTCAACTCTGAGCATAGGCCTCACAGCTTGCTATCAAGGCCCAGCATTCCCCCTATATACCACACACCTCTACATGTCACCACTTCGGTGCTAACACCCACCGTCCATATTGAATACATGCTGGGGCTGTCTCATACAGGACTGGTGTATTGGTATTAGCGGGGGTATTTTTACGACATGTCGGCAGGTCTTCTGATAGATCAGTAAAGTCTGATTTACAGAAATTCAAATCCTTAAACTGTTCCCTGCCCCAGCCGGGATTTGAACCTGGGTCCGTTTGGACTGCGGGCCACCTCTTTACCGATTGAGCCACCGCCTCCCCCAGTGTCAGTAATACTGTATTCCTGTCTCCATAAATATTAAAATTCTCAGTGTTTCACTTAACAATGACATCAGCTGGACCTCTCATGTCAGATCACTTGCTAAAACTGCTTCAAAGAAACTTGGATTATTGTACAGAATTCATAGCTTCTTCATTGACAAGCAGTTGGCCATAGTTTATAAAGAGTCATGTGTGCTCTCAGCTGGAATATTGCTCACCCTTGTGAAGTGGATGTGGGGAGGTTGCACTAAAGCAGCTAGACAAAATTCAGAACAAAGCTGTTAGAATTATTAATAACCCTACTGTTACAAATAAACTACCTCCCCTACAGGTAAGAAGGAATGTTGCCTCCCTTGCATTATTTTACAGATTCTTTTATGGCAAATGCTCTGATGAAGTTGCATCCATTGGGCCACCTCTCCATGCCTACATGGGCATCTGGTAGTACTCATGACTCGAATGTCACACTGCCATATTGCAGAACTTCCTCCTATCAGAAATCTTTTATTCCTCGAACTGCATCTCTTTGCAGCTCACTTACCCAGAATTGTTTCCCCCTAAACTTCATCCTACAGCTGTTCAAGTCCAACTGTTACAGATTCTTTAACCCTCCGAGTCCCATCGACGTACGATGCACGTTGCTACTTTTTTCTGTGGACAGACCCAATGACGTGCATCGTACGTCACGCAATTGCAAGGCCCATTGTGTGCACATTTTTCAACATTGACAGGTGATTTTTGGTAGGCATATGTGGGAGACCTTTCTCTACTTGCTGTCGAGCGGGGATACTGCCTGGCCCCTCCTAACCCCCCCTTCCCCCCCTCCCCCCCACACTGGGCAATTCACCTGTTAGCAGTAACCTAGCCAGTAAAGGTATGTTGCCCCACAGTTTCTTCAATGGCAAAATTCACGCTGAAAGTGATTCCTGAGGTGGAGGACAAAGAAGCTAGAGTTAGAAATAAACAGAAGTGATGAGGTGGTAATGTTGTAAAGGAAGGTGCCATATACTGGGGTTTTGGGTAAGTGAACAATGCTTATAAATGCCTATATTATTGTGTGAAAACCAGTATAGACTTGTACTACACATAAATTCGTGCCAAATAAATGAAATAAATACATAATTTACAGTGGCTTGAATTAGTCAACCCTTCCATAGTTCGTTTTCTTAGCCAGGTACCCTGAAAAAGAAAGAAAATGTAAGGTTGAGTGACACCTGTATCAACATTTTTTTACCTCAGGATCACAATTTCATTATGAATTTTCAATGTTTCTCACCAAAAGCGAAGGTTTCAGCCAAAAAACAAAAAGTCGAAAATCGGTCGGGATCTGTGGGTAGGCTGGGTAAAAAACCGGTCGGGACTTGGTGGGTTAATGAATGGAGGACACTAGTAAGCTGGTGTATGGCTTATTTTTTTTATATATTTGTTTTTCCTTCCTCTGTTGTATTATTAAAAAAATAAATAAAACAATCCATCCATCATCTAATCCAGTGTTGCTCCATGAGGAGTGAAGGAGCCCTGGGCTAGGCAAGTTGGTCTTGACATTTAAGATAAAAAAAAATAATAATAATAAATCACGGAGTGCAGAAATCACTATCTATCGTGACATAACAACACAACAGTGAGAATACCTGCCTACTGACTGGCGATGGTAAGCAGACTGATGATTTGTGGAGGTATGGGGGGTGATCACACTAGAGGAATGAAAAGAGGGGGGAAGAGGACAGGAAAGGCAGTAACTAGGAAATGACCTTGACTGCACATCATCCATTTTCACCCAGTCTCTCATATCACGTGACTACCCTGTGAAGGGGTAGGCATTCAGAGATATGCAGACTGTTAAATTTTTATTTATACATTTCCATGATTTTTCCCGGTTGTCTGATAATTTCGGTTATCTGGATACTGCTGGAACATACCGGATTCCTTGGAATGTACTGTACGTATAATTTACGTACAGGAATCATGGTAGTGGATAAAGTAAATATTTATAATGCTTTGGTAATAATTTGTTTTACTGGCTGGAGTTTAGTATTGGTAGTACAGGTACAGTGTCATTTAAAAGTAGTTTCAGACTAGCAGTATGTTTCTAAGTACAGCAATTTAATAAGGCATTTTTGTTTAATGTGTACTCTTCTTTGGGATTTACATGATTATAAATTCTTTTCCAGGTGGAGTCTGCCATGGCTTGGTGGAAGCCCCCTAACACTGGCATGTACCCATTTGGCACAAAGTCATGGATAATGGAGGATGATTTATGTGGATTTGTCAAGGGAGCACAGGTCAACTTGACCTTGTCTGCTTGTGGGAGGGGGAAGTTTACATGTAGTGATGGTTCCTGTATATCCCTAGACCAAAGATGTGATCTGCGCATTGACTGTCCTGATCAGAGCGATGAGGCACACTGTTCTCTGGTGGAAAAACCCATAGATTACCAAAAAACAATACCACCTCCTGCACCAGCAAAGAATGAATCCTTCCCTGTTAAATTCAAGATCAACATCATCTCTTTCCCATCTGTGGCCACACAAGACCTAACTTTCATAACCACATTCCAGCTTAGACTTCAGTGGCAGGACACCAGACTAAACTTTCTAAACCTCAAAAGTGATCGGACTCTCAATGTGGTGACGAATGAGGTCAAGCTAAGTATTTGGACGCCACGTCTTTTCTTCAGCAATGCTCATGGGAATGTCTTCACAAATTTAGATCAGGGGTCACGTGTGGAGTGTGTGCAGGGAGGCAAGCCACGGATAGGGGGACCCCATCTTGTTAGGGAAAGTATGTAATTATGGAATATTCTTATTTTTCCTCAAACAGTATAGGATTTTTTTTTTTTTCCAGGCATAAATTTAACCATCATATAAGCTATTCACTATTGATACACTTCAGTGTACACTTTGATATTTTCTTACTCATACAGTATACTCAATATAAATGGATTTACTAGCTTTCATAGACAAGTCTTAATTAGGAACTGTTACCATACAGACCTGCAGTTTGATGCATTGTTTAATTTCACAGATTAGGGTCCTGTGAATGTAATTGTTTTAATGTTCCATGGAAAAATTTGATGGATGGCAACTGATAGACATGGTTAAGAGTGTTGTGCACCTCATCATCATCTCTGATGCCTTGCTCCATACTGAAAACTCCCTGAACAGGAGATGGCCTTGACAAAACCACTTCCAGACTACTTTGTTCTCACATAATGTACTTTACTCCTCTTCCTTTCACTAACCATGCTTCACTCTCGTCTTCTATCTCAACCTCATCTAGCATTATTCTGTGTATCACTTTTACTTTTTTGACAACCTATTTATGCACATTCTTTGAGTATGTCAATACTTTCTCAGTGTATTACTTTAATCATTTCAGGAATTCCACATCTCACCTCTGTCACCTTTTCTCCTTTGTGCAGAATATTAACAAATATCTCTGTTACTTGCACCACCCACCCTGCTTGTGCTTGCAGCTATTCTGAGAATGGTAATATCTACAGTGCATAACCCAGCAAGTACAGTACTCATACTCATTGCTTTGATGAGTGATGGCCTGGATGAGTGAAACAGAAGACTATAATTGTGCCTTTGTACAAAAGTAAATGTGATCAAAGTAAGAGTACATATTAGGGTGGAATAAGTCTGTTCAGTGTTGCAGAAAAATATATGGAAGAAGAATAGTACAACAGTAGTAGCGTAGGTTAAGTTACATATCACAGTGTTTGGCGAGTGATGAATTGGGTTAATTTTCCAAAGTGATGTGAATGGGTCAGACTTTTGCAGTTAGGCAGTTAGTGGAGATAGCATGTGAGATCGACTCCAAGTTATTAATACCATTTGTAGTTATAAAAGACATATGGCAAGGTGAACACGGAGGGATTATGAAAGGTATCTTGTATGCATAGTGTGAATGAATAACTTGCAGCTCAGGCTGCTTCATATAACAGAAGAGTTTATGAAGCAGGGTCAGAGCACATATAACATTTGCATGTACCAAAAGATGAAACATGGTGCTTTTGAATGTGGGGTACATGCATTGTTAATGTCTTATATTTCTGTATACCAGTACTGTAGGCAAAGAGCCTCCTGCATAAAGAAGGACCATTCTCATACCACTTATATGGTTTTTACTCTACCTTGGTCTAAAATTGCCATCTGTCCATGTTGAATGTGAAGTTTTAACAATAGATTAACACTAGAATGTGGTGCTAGTCATGTAGAAGTTCTGTGGAATGGATGTAGGGTTGTAATATTGCTTTCTTCTGTCAATGAGCTGTGTGAAATAAGCTACAAAAGGAGAAAAATCTGGGCCAAGTCAGAGTAAAATGAGTATTTATTTACAACTTGCAGGGAATAACGTGGCCAACCAAGTGAAATCTTTACCTGTTTTAACTCTTTACATCATGCTGTACTTGCAGTGAATATCTTTTCTGGAGAAGAGAACAGCCTGGAGATGAGTCAGATGTACACGGTGACCTACAGCTGTGACTTTGACCTCCTCATGTTTCCCTTTGATGCACAGGTTTGTAGTTCTTCCAGTATTCCCCCCCCCCCCCCAGAGAATAGTATTTTGGTTATTCTTTTACTGTTTGCCATTAATTTCTAGTGGTAGGTGGTGGCAATCATCAGCCACTTATTTGATGTAGTGCTGCTTGGTTCTTCCTTTAGTGTGTCTTTATCGTTCAATTTTTGTGTCTACCCTCCCCTCTTCCTTCTTCTCCATGTCCTTCCTGTCACTTTTTATCTTTTCTTTCCACTTCAGGTGGTTCTACACTAAGAGACAAATGTAATGGTTTCCTGTAATCATGTAACCAGATCATGGTGCGAGTGGAGCCTGCTGTGGTGACCTTGTTAACTGGGTGGAGAGATGCAAATGCAGCATCCATCCAAGAACCAAGCGTCCACATTTTTCCCCACCAGGTTCAGTCAGCCACAGAGGAATGGAACATCAGCTCACTGCACAGGATGGACCTGCAGGGGCAGTTGTTTTCCTGCAGTTGATGGGTCTGCTTGGCCAGACAGACTGGAGTTGATGAACAAAAACAACAGCAACAACCATTAATTTCTTTGGCATAATTTATGGTGCGACTGTACTCTGTCATTTCATGTTTAGTTATGTCTTGAATATGTACAGTACTCATAAACTGAATTTGGACTCCCCTCGTTTTGGGAACATCTAAGCATAATTAAATCATCTTGCCTTGCCAGATATTAATACAGAGACATTCATGGTCTGAACGAGTTAGATGCAAACTGCTGCAGTTGTGAAGTATTGGGTATAGAAAAATTTTATTTACATCTCAGTTATGAGTAATTCCTAAAACTTTATGTATCAGAATTTATAAAGCACAGTATTGTTTTAGTCTGGAGGCTATATCTGTAGCTTGAAAGTGTTCTTGTCAGAAGATATGTGCGATATGTGTCACATACAGTATAAATTCTGCACAGAATACAATATGTTATGTTGTACATACATTGTTGTGTATGTTTCTTGGCAGGTGTGCCAGATGAATTTCCTGCTGGTGTCTGCATCCTCTGCCTACATGAGACTGGTTCCCCACTTTGCCAACTATACTGGTCGTGCTAATCTCATTGAATACTCAATTGGTATATCAACTTTCATATTATGTATTTTGCACAGTCACCTGTATCATCATCATCTCTGATGCTTTGCTCCTTCCCAGGAACCCCTGACCAGAAATTACCATGACAGAACTGCCTCCCAACTATCTTATCTTCACATACCTCTCATAGGCAGACACTCTTCCTCTTCTTTTTCACCATTATACTGCTCCACTCTCTTTTCCCATGCCACATAAAGTCTGCTTGTACCAATATTACCCTCAGTCTCACTTTCACAAAGTGTCTTTGGCAAACTAGCTTGGTGCTTTATAAATGTCCATAAAATCTTCATACAGGAATTTCTTTTTTATTCACTCAGTAATTCCACACCTTCCTTCTATTGCTCTTCTTCCATACCACATAAAGTCTGCTTGTACCAACATTACCCTCAATCTCACTTTCACAAAGTGTCTTTGGCATGCTATCTTGGTGCTTTCTTTATATATGTCCATCACATCTGCATACAGTAATTGCCTTTTCATTCACTAATTCCACACCTCTCTCCTATTGCTTTTCTTCCATTCCTGTGCTCCTTGGATGGGACAGTGAAAGATTAGAAATGGATAGAAAATAGTACTGAAGGATGACAAAGACATATGGATGGGGACATATGGATGGATAAGGGGAATATCCTGCATATTATCCATTAATTTACAAAAGGTTTATTGCACACATAATGCCACTCAGGGATGAGTGAGGCTGGTCACTCTCATCTTAAATGTCAGGACCAACTTGCCTAGCTCTGGGTCCTTATGCTCTTCATGGGGTGACATAGGATTGAATGATGGATTATTCATATGAGATGGCTGTGCTGGTACGATGTTGTGGCCATGTGGAAAGAACAGAGAGTGAGAGATTACTAGGAGGGCATATGTGAGTGAAGTAGAATGGAAGAGTAGGAGATGGAGACCAAGGATGAGATGGAGGGATGGGTTGGTGAGCTGTTTGAGTTAGGGGAGTGAGTGTTGGAGG
Organism: Birgus latro; assembly: GCA_018397915.1. NCBI lineage: Eukaryota > Metazoa > Arthropoda > Malacostraca > Decapoda > Coenobitidae > Birgus > Birgus latro. The sequence continues at coordinate 40,406 of JAGKTI010002760.1, forward strand.
AAGGGCAGCCTATTGCCAGCAGACAGGATAACCTGGAGATGATTTATTTGCAGCCACCCCTTCCGGAATGTAGGCTCAGCAAGAATAGGTTAATTTTTACCAATGCTAACCTGGGATGGATACAGTAAACATTGTCTGAGGACTGTGAGTTCACAGATGCCATCAGGAGGAAGTTACATGAACCCAGGACCTTCTGACCAATTTTTTAACATCAAAGTTCTTTCTTTGTTGAGCAAATCTTGTCCCGCAGGGGCATGGTGTGACACTTGGCAAGGGCTGTTGCTGTAAGGTGTTATATTCCTAGGGCTTACAAATACAGTAGAAGGTTTTGTCCCACCCCCCCACCCTTTGGTGTAAATGTATTTACCTAGTTGTGATATACAGGAAATGGGCTATGCTCGTGAAGTCCCCTTTCTTTCTCAACAAGTCAAATTTAGCTTTGAACTCATTTAAGTTTTTAGACTGGATGATCTCCTTGTCCAGGCTATTCCACAGGTCTATGCATCAATGTGGGAAACTATATTTCTTGATATCCTTCAAGCAACTTGGCTTTTTCAGTTTCATTTCGTGTCGTTTTGTTACTCTCCCATCCCATACAAACAAATCTTTTCTGTCAATTTTATCTACTCCCATCATGGCCCTAAACACTACAATCATGTTGCTCCTCTCTCTCCTTTCTTCTAAGGAAGGCAGATCCAGCTTTTCCAGCCTCTCTGTATGACGGATTTGCCAGGCTAGGGACCATCCTGGTTGCTGATCTTTGTATTCTCTCGATCTTGTTTATATCTTTTTTTTGTATGTATGTTGGGACCACACTACTGCCGCATATTCCAATCTAGGGTGGATCATGGCCACTATCAATTTTTTCATCATCTCATCCATGTAATGAAATGCTACTCATATGTTAGTCAAGAGATTTTATGTCTCTCTGTCTTGTTAATGTGTTTTTCAGGTGACAAACTATCCTGGACAAGCACTCACAAATCTATGCTTTTGTGATTGGTTCATTACCCATCAAATAATTCAGTGATGGCCTCTTGATACTTTTACCCATTTCCAACGTTTTACATTTTTTGCGTTGAATTTCATTCCCCACATCCAGCTCCAATCATGAATGCTATCCAGGTCCTGCAGCATTTTACAGTGTTCCCCACCTTCTACTCTCCTCAAGATCTTTGCATCATCAGCAAACAGACTTCCATAACTGTTCATTCCATCTATCATATCGTTTGCGTAAATCAGGAACACTACTGGCACTAACACCGAGCCCTGTGGGACTCAACTTGTTAGTTTCCTCCGTCCAGACATCCTGTCCTTTATTACTGTCCTCCATGAGGTTTCCCTTCAGTCCTCCTGTGTGCCCCAATTTCCACATTAGTCACTTGTGGCGTACCTTGTCAAAGGCTTCCACGAACTCTAAAGACATACAATCCACCCAACCATCCCTTTCCTGTAGTATGTCAATCGCTTTTTAGTAAAAGCTCAACAAGTTGGAAACACACGACCTTCCACTTCTGAATCCAAACTGACTTTCAACCAAAATGTTCATCTCCTCCAGATATTTTGTCCATCTGTCTTTCAGGATTCTCACACAATTTTACGACCATGCTGGTCAGGGACACTGGTCCATAATTCAGGGGTTCGTCCTTGTTTCCTCCCTCATAAATTGGTACCACATTGGCCCTCTTCCATTCCTGAGGCATTTTCCCTTCTTCCAGAGAACTCACAAGTAAACCGTGAATCTTATTTTCCAGTTGTTCTCTACATTCCTTCAGTACCCAGTTAGAGATTCCATCCAGTCCTGGGGCTTTCCTTACGTCTTGAGTTTCCAGTAATTTATACACTTCCTGCACTTCCACTTTTATATCTTTTATCACTACATTTCTAGTCACTCCCTGTGTGTGTGTGTGTGTGTGTGTATTTACCTATTTGTATTTACCTATTTGTAGTATACAGGAATTGAGCTAAGCTCGTGTTGTCCCATCTCCATATCTACATTCATCTAATCTAGTTTTAAATACATGAATGTTTTTCGCCTGCACCACCTCTTCGTCTAAGTCATTCCAAATACTTATGCTTCTATTCGGGAAACTGAACTTTTTGTGATCATTAAGACATCTACTTTTCCTCAACTTGAAGCCATGACCTCTTGTTCTTCCATCATCCAACACAAAAAGATCCTCTCTATCCACCCTTTCCAATTCTCTTACATTTCTAAATATCGTGATCAAGTCACCTCTTTCCCTTCTCTCGCGCAATGTTGGTAACTTCAGTTTTTCCAATCTCTCCTCGTAGGTGAGTTCCCTTAAACACGGTATCATCTTCGTGGCCATCCGTTGGACCCTTTCTAGTTTATCAATATGCTTCTTCAAATGAGGTAACCATACCACCGCCGCATACTCTAGTCTTGGTCTTATCATGGTCACTATCAACTCCCTCAACATTTCCTCATCCATATAATTAAAAGCCACTCTCATGTTGGTCAGTAATCCATAAGTTCCCCCAATAATTTTGTTTATATGCTTTTCTGGTGACAAGTCATCCCGAATAATCACTCCCAGATCTTTCTCATCCTTTCTTTTGCTAATCATCTCATTGCCCATTTTATATGTCCAGTGTGGTCTTCTTTCACTTATACCCATTTCTAATACATGACACTTCTTGGCATTAAAGTTCATTTTCCAAGTCTGGCTCCAGCTGTGTATTTTGTCCAAGTCCTCTTGCAGTTCTTTACAACTATCAATACATTTAATATGTTTCATAATTTTAGCATCATCTGCAAACATACTCATGTAACTATTCAAACCCTCTGGCAAATCATTTACATATATCAGAAACATTACTGGGGCCAAGACAGAGCCCTGGGGTACTCCACTAGTCACATTTCTCCATTGTGATACCTTGTCTCTTATTACTGTTCTCATCTGCCTTCCTATCAAATAATCTCCCATCCACTTTAATAGTTTCCCATGCACCCCTCCAAATGTCCTCAACTTCCACAATAGTCTCTTATAGGGTACCCTGTCAAATGCTTTCTTAAGATCCAGATAGACACAGTCTGCCCATCCCTCTCTCTCCTGTACGACATCTGTTACCCTACTGTCTTGGTTTTATCACTTCATTTTCTTCTAAATACTTTATCCATCTTTTTCTAATAACTTTCTCACAGATTTTACAAACAATACTAGTAAGTGACACAGGTCTATAATTAAGTGGATCCTCCCTATCTCCTCCCTTAAAGATTGGCACAATACTTGCTCTTTTCCAATCTTTAGGTAACTGTCCATTTTCAAGCGAGGTTTTGATAATGACATAAACTGGCCACACTAACTGGTCGGCACATTCTTTCAGGATCCATCCAGCCACACCATCTGGTCCCAGTGCTTTCCTTGCATCCAAATCCTTCATCAGCTGTAGCACCTCATCCATGTCAACTGTAATTTCGGTCATTCTCGTCAGCCTGGGTTCCATTTCAGGCTCCCTAAATTCGTCTTCCAATACATAAACTGACTGTAGCTTGTTGTTCATTATTTCACACAAGTCTTCCTCTCTTTCGTATGTTTCATCTCCATCCCTCAGTCGTATTATACTGTCCTTAACTTTCATTTTGCCATTTACAAACCTATAAAATAGTTTCGGCTCTTTTTTACAGTTAGATACAATATCTTTTTCGTATTTCCTTTCCTCTTCTCTCCGTATCCTTACATATTCATTTCTAACCTGCTTGTACTCCTCCCAGGCCCTTTCACTATACCTTCTTCTCACTTTCTTCCATGCTTTTTTTCTTGCCTCTTGTGCCATCCTACATCTGTTGTTAAACCATTCTTTCTTCCTTTGCATAGCTGCAGAAAATTTTGGGACATACTTAGTAACTCCTGTTTTATATACTTCTATCAAAAACTCATATTTCTCATCAACATCTATCTATCTATCTATTGCCAGACGCCTCAATCCCGAACGGGGTGGCCACAAACAAATCGCCTCCATGTCACTCTGTCCCCTGCCATTTCACTACCACGCTCCCAACTCACACCCCCCTCTCTCATATACCTCTCCACTCCATCCCTCCATCTCATCCTCGGCCTCCCCCTCCCTCTCGCCCCCTCCACCTCACTCACATACACTCTCCTCGTCAATCTTTCACTCTCCATCCTCTCCACATGTCCAAACCACCTTAACGTGTTTCTCCTAACGCTTCCCATCACGTCCTCAA
>JAGKTI010002760.1:49360-63490 GCA_018397915.1 Birgus latro
AGTCCTGGTCCGAGGCTTCCTGTTTGTATTTTTAGTTAGTTGTTTTTACGGGGTGGGGCACTAACCCACCACCAACCCTTTTAGTCGCCTCTTACGACAAGCAGGGATACTGGGGGAGAATTCTTGAAAAACCCCCTACCCCCAGGGGGGGTATCTATTTTCTCTTTTCATCTCTTTCTCCTTCCCTCACTCCTACCACGTCCATCTCAGTTACCAGATGATCACTTTTACCAAAGGGGCAATGGTAGGTTATGTTCCTCTCATCATTTGGGTCCTTTGTGAATAGTAGGTCAAGCCTGGATGGTTCATCAACACCCCTAATTCTTGTGTTTTCTTTGATCAACTGGGTTAACATGTTTTCCATCATCAATTCCATTAATTTATTTCCCCATGATTCTTCATTGTTCCCAGCATCCATACTTTCCCAATCAACTCTACAGTTAAAATCTCCCATTAATATTATTCTATTTCTTCATTCAATTAACATTTCTAGCCTAATAATGGATTCACTTATTAACTGTTCGTAATCTTCCTTTGTCCATGCCCTAGTTTTGTGTGTGTGTGTGTGTGTTGCTCAGCACCCATCTGCTATTGTAACAGACAACCCTGTTATTTGAGGACACCCTGTAGTCTATCTGTCTATCTATATACCAAGGCTACTTCCCTCAAGGAAAGGGAGGTAGCTGAGACAGGACGACACATTCCCAATTTACTCATCCACTGAAACACATTCATTTGCATCTTAGCCCCAGAGGGGAGAAGGGACAGATCCTTACCGCACCACACTGCACGAGGGTCAACTGCACAGTGCAATTAGTGACATCCGCAGCATGGCCCGACAGCAGAGCTGGTTTACCCCTGCCACATCATAATGGACCCATCCCCTTACCCGCACCTGACCTGATCAGACAAAATGCGGGAGAATATCTCCTCAGGGCTGCGTCATCATTTATTCATTCACAATTTCTCCATTCATTTCTGTCATGCACAGCCATTCTTCCTTGCTCAACAGACATCCCTCTCTCATTTCAACGCGCTCCTCACACTGTCCATCCATCCTATTCGTGGTCTTCTTCTCAGCCCTACACCTCTCACATCAGATCTAGTTATCTTTTTCATCAGTTGCTCATTATCCATTTTCTCCAAACCATCACAACACCCTCTGCTCAGCTCAATCAGCCATCCCCCGAACAACTCCAGTTCTCCTTCGCACTTCGCCATTTCTCACTCAGTCCATACGCGTCACTCCACGCATACTCCTCAGACACCTCATCTCCATTACATTCAAACTTTTCTTCTCTGCTACACCCATATTCCATGTTTCAGCCCCATATAACACTAATAAAAGAATAAAAAGCAGTGTAACTCATAGGGAAGTAAAGGCCGTAATGTAAAGACTGATCTTTAATGCACCTGCAACCACTCACACTCCTCTCAAGTGTAAATGAGGCATTTAGTCAAATAAAGACCAACGTGCCAAATCAATGTTTTGAGATAAATAGCATTAAAAATTTGTTTCGTTTAATTCACTAACCAGTCACCTGATTTCAATAAACATTGTCTCAAAAAATAGAGCTGGTAAAATACTTTAAGACACATAGGGTTAAAATAAAAAATATATATCAGGTTACTGTATAATGCTGTTCATTTATGAACCCCCATACCATAGTACTGTACCTCTATGAAAAAAAAAAATGAAAATAGCCACAAAAATGAAGAGAAGTACAATCACCAACCCATGTATATTAGTGCTGCTTGTATTTAAGTGCTGTGGTGGGTGTGAGGATTAAAGTAGTCTAGTACTGTATATTGTCGGTCTAGTGCCGTCCATTCATCACTAACTTTTTCCAGATTAGGACCAGTGCCTCGCTTGTCAGTTTCTGCTGATGCAGTTACAGTCACTTTGTAGAGTACACAATGAACTCAACACTCTTCTAAACCATGGATGCCGAGGAATGATGATCGACAAATATCATAAGTCACATTGGCATACTCAACACAACTAATCGTACGTGACTTGTCCGATTGATGGCCCTTGACATGAGGCCAGTTCATAGCAACACTTTTTACATGACTGGCAGTGTAACTGTTCTGTCTGTTATAATCACTCATTGCCAAAAAAAGCTGTAAATTGATCACTTACTTTATCATTGCCCAAGTTGTTGAAGCAGCCACACTTACGAGGAGGAGTGGTTTTCCTCGTTGGCACTTCCTTTTTTGTGCTGTAACTCAAGTATGCTTCCCCAGCATTTTGTTTTTGCTTCGCAGCTGCATGTTTCCAAGAAGATGGACCACTTTTCACTTCCGTGTATGCTCAGGGACCTCTTAGTGGTCATCATTGTGTAAGTCACTCCTGTTGTGATGTAAATCACTGTAAATCTGAGGTAAAAATAATGTAGTAAACTAAAAGCACATCTGTGGCTTTCAATGTAGACAGAACTGGAAAGGGCAGGATCTGGCCACACCCACCAGCTGACACACCCACAAAACACGGCCACTGATGGGCTGTGAATGTGACATCATGAGACCCATCGCTCATTGGCAGCCTGGAGGAGTGCTTGCTGGCATGTTTGCCTTTCTTCCACTAAAACTTTCCTTGGGAGAGACACAGGCCACATGTACCAACCTGTAGTGTGTTGGGACAAGAATCCACCTTGTGTAGGACTTTCGAACATGTTGTAAAGAAGAGCGTGCCGTGAAAACGTTTCCACTGGATTGAAAAATGGCAGATGAGTGTGTTGTGACCTAAATCTTAATTTTAGATATTTGGCACATTCGTCGTTATTCAACTAAATGCCTCAAATAACTAGTTAACCTTTTCAGTTGCATGATGTATTCTTTCAACTTATAGATTATTTTACAGGTAGTGAAGAGGTATATGAAGGCTATAATGTAACCTCCAATTTGAAAAGTTTCTCCAGAGCATGACAGTTTTGCTTGGACACAGGGAGAATAGTACAAATTTATGTCACTGAACTGCATGGGTTAAAAGATGATAAAAATATATATATAGCAGACCCTTGCTATGACAAACTAAATGGGGGAAAGTCAGTTCTGTTAAAGCCGATAGTCTGTTATATCCAAGGGTTCCCCTGAGGTGGGATGTCAAGTGCATATTTGAAAGTAAATGAGTACAATATCATAGTCTAGTGCTAAAAATGTAAACTGTGCACATTTTACACAAACTTGGCCCAAATTTTGCCCTTTTGCAGCTTACTTCTTCTCTTATCCTTGTCATAGCATTGCTTCATGACTAGTACAGTATTACAATACAGGTAGTCTTATTACAGTTCAGCAGTCACAATGGGGAAGGGACAATTTCAGGTCATGTCAGAGTAAAAAGGGTAGGAAACATTTATTGTGACCCACCACACCCCATTTAAAGGACATTGTTAATTATAGATGATGAAAGTCTGGTCAGTTTCTTGGCATCCTTTAAAGCTGCTGTCAGCTATAGAGGGGTCTGTTATAGTGAGGGTCTATTGCAACTGGGAGCCAGATGACTTGAAACATAGTCATTGAACTTGGTAGTCAGACGGTGAGAGGGACGCCATGGGAGCATGCTTTAAAAAAGAAAAAAAAAAAATACAAGAGTAGGTTGATTATGTACGAGTCTAGGGGAAATAGCAGTCAGATAGATTATTTTCTGGTCAGGAGGGTTGACAGGAGGTTAGTGAGGGATGTTAAAGTTATAGGAAGCGAGGAGTGTGCGCAGCAGCACAAACTATTGATTTGTGACATGGTGCTTAAAGAACAAGTGATGAAAAGGGGGACATATGTAACTAGGAGGAGAATATGGAAGCTGGAAAGCCAAGCAGTAAGGGATGCCTTCTATAGTGAGATGAGGAGAGTGGTGGCTGAACAGGGAGCCGTAGATAGAGGCGTTAATGAACAGTATAGAGCCCTTAAGAACAACCTCTTGAGAGTTACCGATGCAATACGCGGTTGGACAAGAGGCCCACCAAGACATCAAGTAACTTGGTGGTGGGATGAGGGTGTAGAAGCCGCAGTTAAGGAGAAAAGAAGGCTTTTCTGGAAATGGAAGAAGGGTGGTAACAGGGAGGAGTACCTGGCTGCCAAGTGTAAGGCTAGAAGAGAGTCACAGAGTCTTTTACTTGATAACCTAAATCATGGGGAAAGGAAAAATATGATATTTAGGGTGGCAAATCAGGTGAAGAGGGATAATTGGGATATTGTAGGTGAGCAGTGTGTGAAGAATGATGAAGGAAAGGTAGTGGTGAACAGTGGGGATATTAAAGATGCATGGAGAGAGCATTATAGCCGGTTGTTGAATGAGGAGTTCGACTGGGACAGGGAAGGTTTTGAGCCAGCAGTTCCAGTGTTTGGCCCTTGGCCTTTGACGCTGCTACTGTGAGTGAGGCAGCAGGCAGGATGCGGGTGGGGAAGGCAGCAGGTGTGTCTGGGTTGACTGCTGAAATGTTGAAGGCTCAGGAGATATTGGGGTGAGGTTAGTCACTGACCTGATAAATATGATTATATATGAGTGTGTTGTCCCAGATGATTGGCTGAAGAGTGTAACTGTAAATGTGTACAAAGGAAAGAGTGATGCCCTGGAAAGAGGAAATTACAGAGGTATAAAGCTCTTAGATCAGAAAATTAAAGTAATGGAGAGAGTTCTAGAAGGTATGATTAGAGAAAGAGTGAATATTGATGAGATGCAGTTTGGGTTTATGCCAGGCAGGGAAAGAAAAGGGAACTGTATTTTGCTTTTGTTGATTTGGAAAAGGCCTTTGACAGAGTTCCTAGAGAGGTGGTGAAGTGGGCAATGAGAAAGCTGGGGTTGGAAGAGTGGCTAGTCAGGGTGGTTATGGCCATGTATGTGGGTGCTTTCACCCAGGTAAGAGTGAATGGAGATTTGAGTGACAAGTTTTCCATGAATGCTGGTGTGCATCAGCGATCAGTTTTGAGGCCCGTGTTGTTTATCATGGTACATGAAGCCCTCTTACGTGATTTCAGAGATGGACTCCCGTGGGAGATGTTGTATGCTGATGATATGGTGTTGATTGCGTAGAATGAAAGGGAGGCCTCAGAGGAAAGATTTAGGAAGTGAAGAGATGGTATGCATAAATACAGATAAAACAAAAGTGATGATATCTAGGGTTGGTGGCAGTATAGTCAAAGAAGAGGGAGAGTGGCCATGTGCAATTTGCCACAAAGGTGTGGGAAGTAATTCCATGTTGTGCAGTGTTTGTGATAAATGGGTGCACAAGAGATGTAGTGGTATTATAGGTAGACTGCGAGATAATGCTGATTTTATGTGTGCAGTGTGTCAGGGAGAGCAGGTGGAGATTGTTAGGCGTGAAAGGATTGAACTAGCTGGTGAGTCTCTTGAATGTGTGGAAGAGTTTTTTTATTTGGGAGACATGTTATGTGCTGGAGGTGGGGCTGGAGCTAGCTCGGTTGCTTGGGTGAGAAGTGGTTGGAAGAAGTTCAGGGAGCTGCTGCCTCTCCTCACATTGAGAGGACTCTCCCTATGTGCTAAGGGGTCTTTGTATGCAGCATGTGTTAGGAGTGTGATGATGTATGGTAGTGAGACCTGGGTAGAAAAGGAAGAGGATATTTGCAGGCTCAAACATGCAGAAATGGCAATGATTAGGTGGATGTGCAGTGCGTCCCTGCGTGCAAGGCCTGGGGGGGGGCTGGGTTTATGATCGAAAAATTGAGAGGTAGGATGGGACTCAAGTGTATTGGTGTGGTGATGAGGAGAGGTAGACTGAGATGATTTGGGCATGTGGAGAGAATGGGGGATGATACTGTAATTGGGTGCAGAAGGTGAGAAGTGTTAATATTGGGGGAGAGGTTGTGAGGAGTAGACCGAGAAAGACATGGGACAAGGTCATTAAGTGTGACCTCGGGGTTAAGGGACAGAACAGGGAGGCTGCCATAGATTGAGCAGCATGGAGAGCCGCCATTAGGCGGCCAAGGCCGATGCATACAAGCACGTTGGAGCCTTCAAAAACACACGAACAAAAATGAACAAGAAGTGGTAGTGGCAACTTGCCACCAATAAGAGTGGGTTCCCAAAACTTCACAGAGAAGGTACATTTCTGTATATAGAACACATATTTTAAATGAGTGGACAACACACCAGTGACCCAGGTGGAAGACTGCCATGCCATGTGAGTCATTTTAATGAGCCAAAAAGCAATGTACTCTATTCATTTCTCTAAGTCTTGGAGTGATTCCTCGCATCATGTTTTAAATGCCGGAATTGTGTCAAGAGATGACTAAGGAACGTAGAGAGCAAAAATAATATAAATTAGTTCATTGCACCCTAACAGATGCATGCTTGTTAGATGTACTCAAGAAGTTATCAGCTAATTTTTACCAGCAACATAGAATGATAATTCAGTGCAAACAAGTAGGTTTGGGGCTTGATGGAAGGTACAGTAAAACTTCTGTAAGTCGGCATCCTTTAAGTCGGAATTACGCACAGGTCATAATGGCACGTGAAAATTGTTAATGAGAAAATTTTCGAAATTGGTAAAAACAAAAACAAAAAATCTTGGAAAAATTTCCCCAAAGTTGTAAAATGACGTCTAATGGAAGGCCTGTCTCAGAATGATGACACATCATTCTAGGCTGTGAGGGCTCATGTTGCTCCACCGGTCAGAAAATTCTCGTAAAACTACCCCTAAGATGTGAAATCTCAGCTAAGGGAAGCCATATCTCGGTATAATGACGCACTGGCTCATCATATTCTAGCCTGTGAGGGCTCGCCAGCCACCTCCCACCCAGTGTTGCTAATTTGGCGGCTTGCCCACTAAATGTAGAGATTAAAAAAAAAAAATCTGGGGGATAATAAATGATAAAGCTTACTCAATATCTGGCATACTGTAAAGTCCTATCTAGCATTGTTTTCCATAATGCTCCCTAATTTCCATCAGTCTGGCAGATTTTTATCACTGTTTAGGCCAGTCTAGCTGATTTTTGTGATGTACAGTATTGTACATTCTGTTTGGCAGTGCTGCTAAGTCCTGCAACCTTCCGCCTCACTCTGCCTCAGTCCAGCATCTGCTACCACTCGTGTCAGTTTGCAGGGTCAAAGTGTTGTTCATGCCCCCCAGCACTAGCTCCTTAAATCAGTCTATGGACCAGGGAGTGATCGAGGCCACCAAGTGACACTACCACAACAAACAGTTGGGGGAGTTCTTGGTAGTGCTAGAGGAAGAAGGGGACAAAGAGAAGGAAACCAGGGGGGCAAGATCTCTGGCAAATTTCAAAGCCTGCAATCTCTGAAATGCTGTTTTCAATTGGGCTGAAGCCTGGAATGGTCTGCAATTCTCCACCCTCAGTAATGCCTGGAATAAAATACCGAAGGGGACTGATGTGGAGGTTGATTTCAGTGGGTTTGGGCCTGAGGACTTTGTTCACACTGCTCGCAGGAGTGGTGAAACTCAAGTAATTGAAGACAGTGTTATTGATTGGCTCGAGAGTGATGCCCAGGACAAGGGCTACCACTACCAAAGTGAGGCAGAAATAGCCAGCAGTGTGATTGAGGAAGCTGTTGCTGAAATGGAGGGTAGTGACAGTGAAGATGAGGGTGAGAAGCCCCCCAAGATAAGGCTGTCACAGCTCTGGCTGCACTTGGATAAAGCCGTGGAGGGGTTGATGGAGTATGATGCCTTTGAAAATTATTATTCCATCCTCAGAGATATTAGAGCTAATGTCACCAAGAGACAGTATGCCTCTCAAAAACAGAAACATATCCCTGACTTTTTTAACCCCTAAACCGCTGGGTTGTGGGAGGCGGTCCTGGCACTTCCCGCCGGTGATAATTCGCACTTTAACTTACTTTTTTAAAATATTGGCCAAAACTAGCCTGAGTGATATAAATATCAATCAGGCTTCTCCTAAATTTTTCATATATATTTATATCTTGAAAGCCCCGGCTACTTAAAAAGAAAACAGAGGCACCCAATTGACAGCCCATGGCTCAAGCCATTGCCACCGAGTGTCACGAAAGTGACGGCCTGCGGTTAAATGATTAAGCCTCGATCAGTAGCCAGGAAGCCTCAACCTTCCACCAGCAGTGAATCAACATGCAGTTCCTAAGCCGTGTGTCCTCATAGATTAATGAACAAATTTTCTGCAGTGACTGGTAGTGATTCAGTTGGCCTACAATAGTGATTACAGTAGTGAGTAAGGCCTGTATATAGTGTACATAAAGTGTAATACAGTACTGTAATATTCTTAAGTTCTACTTATAAAGTGTGTATTGTACAGTATAAATTGTACAGTACAGTACAACACTGTACTGTTGTTCAATTGTGATTATGGTTAAGAAATGTCGCACAGAAGTGATCATATGCTCCACTGGCACCTCTACATTCTATCAAGAGGCCCTCCTTATTCCTGGATTACACCCTCTGCAAGCATGGTAAGTGTTTTTTATTTTTTTTTTTGATTCATCAGGAATCTCATTTCCCATAAGTAGGAATTATAGTCAAGTCGTAATGGCCTCAGCCCCAATTATTCTGACTGGGAGAGGTTTTACTGTATTGAATTAGGTTTCACTCCTGTCATTCATTTATCTTTAATTTTTAAGGGTTCATACATGCATACATAAGCCTTGATCACCTAATGATGACTCTGTGCTGCATGATCTCAAGCAGCCTCTCTATGGGGAGCTTTAAGAGAGTCATCAGCTACGTAGCTAGCAAGCCTAACTTTGCCCCCCCCTCCCCTCTCTATTTCACAACTATTAAATTTTACATCTTCCATTGGTACACTCTAGTGCCTACTCTTACAGTGGTTTTAACTGATGCAAACTGTTGATATTAAAACTATATACATCGTGTACATTTTGTATCATCAGTTTTCAAATGTTATTCTATTCATTTTTATAAACCTTAAGACTGCAACTTTTTGTTGAGATTTTTATTAAATACTTGGTATTATACCATTAAAACTTGGCCATTTCATTTTGTCATAAATTTACTTAAAAGAGTATTGGCAGTGTTAAAGCGGTAATAATAAGTCACCAGGCACATTCATTTATTTATAAAATTATTTCTTTAGTTTTAAGCACACCAGTCATGCTACTGTGCAAGCCATAAATTCTCCTTGTATAACACCTGACAGAGGAGAGATAAATATTTAAAAAAATCATAATTACTGAATATAAACAGCAGTATCACAAAAAAAATAAAAAGAGAGAGAGAGAGAGAGAAAGTTGCTTCTTTGTTGATATACTAGGGTTAGACATGGATAATAAAGAGTCCAATAATCAGTTCTTGAACTGATTCCACAGTCAGTGAGTCTGAGTTGTCACATTTAACCCCTTTAGTGTAGTTTATATTCTGAAATTTTAACTAAAGACATACAGAGCAAGCTCGGATCTTATACTGTAATGAAGAAATGGTGCACTCTGATAAAGATGCATGGGCTTTTATCATATTTGAGACTGTCCCTTTAATATGCATGAGTCTCTTAGTGATGTGTTAATCCATTCAGTATGAGATGTCTCTCCTAGCTTCAGTAAAATCGTCTTAAAGCAACAAGAATAAAATAGGTCATCAGTGTAGTGAAGGTGTTAAGGGCTTAAATTTACAAAATATTAAATATCAGATAATACAAGGGCTGTCAGTACAAAGATTGATGTTTATAATGAACAAAAAGTAGGCTTCAGTATACTGTATATAAGTGATTGGATACAATATCCAATACTGTAAACCAAATGGAATTTATTCAAGGCAAAGTTGTGAAGGCTGACATTTGAATCACAAGTCTGTTGTAAATCATAAAATCACACAAAGGATGATCATTCCTATTGGTGATGATTTTTCTAATAATATTTTAGGCCATTACTATACTGTATATCATAGTTTGACACAGAAACTAATCCATGATTATTACAATAATGGTAACCAGTAAAGGAATGGTGCAGGACTGAATTAGGAATGACTCAGCACTCTGAAGGTACCCCATTCATTTCCTCTTCCTTGAGGACACACTCATTGACCCCATCCCATTCGCAACTTTACCCTCATCATTCACACCTCTCAACCTCCACACCCAGTTGTCATCATGACCAGGTCAGACCATCATAACAATAATATATTCTAGTCCCAGTCTTTCTTTCAACTCTATTCAAATTCCTAATTGTCCCAGGCCTGTCATTCAAAGATGTATTACACATCCATCTAATCATTATCATCTCTATGTTTAAGCCTGAGAATGCCCCCCTCCTTTACTGCCCAAATCACATTACTGTATAGCATTACACGTGCTGCATACAAAGACCCCATAGCATGGAGAGAAAATCCTCTCGGTGTCGAGAGGAGCTACAATGCGCAGAACTTCTTCCAACCACTCCTTACCCTTGCCACCAAGCTAACTTCAGCCCCATCTTCAGCACATATCATGTCCTCCAAATAACTAAACTCCATACACTCAAGAGACTCTGCAGGAAGATTGCCATAATCCTTTCCCACCTCTCTGCCTCTGCATGTTCTCTACACACTGCACACACAGAATCAGCATTATTTCCCTGCATACCTCTATTACCACTACTGTACATCTCTTATGCACCCACTTATTGCAAGCACTGCACGAGGCTTAGTTAGTCCCCACACCCTTGTGGCAACATTCCCACTGCTTTGACAGTACCACCACTTGCCCTACATATCATCACATGTTTTATCTGCTTTTACTCTTATACCCTTGTAACCCATTCCAATTCTCCACATCCTAAATCTTTCCCTCACTACCCACTTATTCTCCACAATCAACAAGTCATAAGCATACAAGACCTCCTGTGGAAGTCTAGCTCTGAAGTCACCTGAGAGAGCTTTAAGCACCACGACAAACAGTAAGGGGCTGTAATCAGACTATACAATACCTGTAGAATGCAGTACTGGATCTTGAACATTTTATCAAAACTGTTGTTTCAAATTGTCACTGCAGCTTTCAAATTGTCATTGAAGCAATTATATACAAGATAATGATGTGCTGAATCACCTATAACCAAAGTGTTATACAACAGAAAGATAAGAGTGCAGTAGTTATCCACTACCCATTGATGAAACAGACTACTGGCATTGCATTGATAGTATTAATTAAATGGTTACCTAATGTGGATTATTTACTCTGCAGGTGAAGTGACTATAAAAGAGGCGGAGAAAGAGGCAGAATTCTCAACAATATTGGTGGAAGTGAGGTTTGCACGTCGTTATGGCTTTTATCTTCTCACCCTGTACATTCCCACTACTCTTCTTATATGCATCGCATATGCCACGCTTTTCTTCAACCCTGATGATTTTAACTCAAGAATTGTTGTTGCTTTAACCTCACTGTTGGTCCTCTCATCCCTCTACACTCAGGTAAACAAAATTTGTAAGCTAAGAATTTATGTATTCAAGTCTTCACCTCTTAGATGAAACAGGGTGTTCAGTATTTCAGTATGCCAAATTATACTAGAGTTGTTAAAACCTTACCACTGCTATGCTACTCACATTAGATTTACAGTATAATGGATGTGTACTGTTTACTGTTTTTAATAATATACAGTATTACCTTATCACCATCAAATATTCACTGACACGTCCCTGTTGGCTGTGGCTATGAAAGGTGTAATATGTAAATATTTGAGGTGATAGGAATATGATACACACAACACACTGCTGGTAAGGGATTGTTGAAAACTCTTGCCTGTGTTAGTGCAGTAAATAAATGATCACTAACATCTGGTTGTCTGTCTATCTATCTAACTATTACAGATGCCTCAATCCCGCATGGGATGGCCACAAACAAATCGCCTCCATGTCGCTCTGTCCCCCGCCATTTCACTACCCCGCTCCCAACTCGCACCCCCCTCTCTCATGTACCTCTCCACTCCATCCCTCCATCTCATCCTCAGCCTCCCCCTCCCTCTCGCCCCCTCCACCTCACTCACATACACTCTCCTCGTCAGTCTCTCGCTCTCCATCCTCTCCACATGCCCAAACCACCTTAACGTGGTCCTCCTAACGCTTCCTATCACATCCACAACCACACCACAACGCTCCTTCACTTCCTCATTTGTTAGTCTGTCTCTCCATGTGACTCCACATGCTCCTCTCAAATAACTCATTTCCACTGCTCTCACTCTTGACTTCTGTCCTTCCAACAAGGTCCAAGCTTCACTTCCATATGTTAGAGTTGGTATCACAGTACTGTCATGTAACTTTTTCACTTCCATGCTCACCTCCCTGTTTTTTATCACTGCTTTCAACGAACCAGCAACCTTCCTTACCTGCTGCACCCTTTCAAGCACTTCATCCTCCAGACTTCCATCCTTACTCATCACACTGCCCAAGTACTTAAATGCACTCACATTCTCCATATCCTCCCCATCCAATCTCACTGTACATTCACTGGCTTCACTTCTCTCGAAGACCATCACTTTACTCTTCCCTACATTCACCTTTAGAGTCCGTTTCATACACTCTCTCCCAAACTCATCCACCAAGCCTTGCAGCTCCCCTTCGTCTTCGCTCAACAGCACAGTATCATCTGCAAACAACAGTACAGGGAGTTTCCAAACATTGCCCTCTCTCACTAGGGCCACTCCAACATCCACTGCCTGACCTTGTATCTCTTTTATAACCTCATCCATGTACAGTCTGAACAACCATGGAGACATGACACATCCTTGTTTCAATCCAACCTTCAAATGGAAAGATTCACTCAGTTTGCCATCCACACGCACTGCAGCCTTAGCACCCTCATACATACTCTTCACTGCCTTCGACAACTTCCCATCCACTCCATATATTCTTAATACTTTCCACAGTCCATGTCTATCCACCCTGTCATATGCTTTCTCCAGATCCAAGAAGACTGCATACAACTTCTTTCCCTTCTCTAGAAACTTTTCCACTAAGGATCTAAGAATGAATATCTGGTCTACACGACCTCTTCCCTTCCTAAAACCTCCCTGTTCTTCTCGAACTAATTCCTCTGTTATTTCCCTACCTCTGTTAATAAGTATCCTACCATATACTTTTCCTATTACACTGAGAAGGCAAATGCCCCCATGATTACCACACACTGCTTTTTCCCCTTTTCCTTTGTACAGAGGAATAATTATACCTGGCTTTCAATCCTCCGGGACTCTACCCTCCTCCCACGCCAATCTGCACACCTTCCACATCCATTCCATTACTATCTCTCCCCCATGCTTCAGCATTTCACCACACACTCCATCAATTCCTGGGGCTTTCCCCATTTTAACTTTCTTCATTGCTTCCACCACTTACATCCTACTGATTTCTTCCTCTCTTCTCACAACCCTCTTTCTCCCCACCATTCCCCAGCCACTTATACTTGCATTACTTTCATTCTCTTTATGTTCAACAGTTCATTAAAGTGTTCTTTCTATCCTTTTCCACTAGTAATCTACCATTTTTATCTTTCACACCCCCACTGACTTCGCTGGCACCCTGTCTAGCTCTCTTTACTTCTGGTTGTACATCCTGAAAATAGTTTTATACTTAGTCTGAAGTAAAATAATCGCACCAGAATACACATAAGTTCACCAATATGAGCATTTAATATGCAGTAAATTATAGTTGCGGCATATGACTGAGTTGTCTTTATCATACCCTGGCAACGTACCACTAAAAAGGGCGATTGATTTCGTATCATATTATACATATTATGCATGAATATATTATACACGAATACTGTATTATTATACACGAACATATACACAAGCCACATGCGTCTCATACACAAAATCAGATCAGATACACTTTTGAATTGTAGGTTGCCAGGGCACAATAATGACAACCTCAGAGTTGCGTGCTGCGACTACAGTAAAGTATTTTGCATTACTGTACTGCATGTGTAGGGAGAAAAAAAAAAAGCTAATATAGCTAGGCCTGTGAGGTGGAGCCAGGTTTCAAGGTCACTGAATGATGTGAGTGAGTGTCTGGACCATTTCACTTGGCATACTACTTATAGTGCCATATACTGTATATATGTAAAGAGAGCTTAACTTGCAGGAAAATAAGATAACTACAGTCCTCTCATCTAAGTTCAGGCACTCACATACTGTATATAAATATCTATCTATCTATCTATTGCCAGACGCCTCAATCCCGAACGGGGTGGCCACAAACAAAT
>JAGKTI010002761.1:0-30099 GCA_018397915.1 Birgus latro
CAACATTTGCGGGTGATTTTTGGTAGGCATATGTGGGAGACCTTCCTATACCTGCTTTCAAGCAGGGATACTGCCTGTCCCCTCCTAACCCCCCCTTCCATCCTCCCCCCCACACTGGGCAATTCACCTGTTAGCAGTAACCTATCCAGTAAAGGTATGTTGCCCCACAGTCTCTCTAATGACGAAATTCACGGTGAAAGTGATTTCTGAGGTGGAGGACAAAGAAACAAAGAAGCTAGAGGTAGAAACAAACAGGAGTGATGAGGTGGTAATGTCGTAAAGGAAGGTGCCATATACTGGGGTTTTGGGTAAGTGAACAATGCTTATAATTGCCTATATTATTGTGTGAAAAGTATTGTAGACTTTTACTACACATAAATTTGTACCAAATAAATGAAATAAATACGTAATTTAAAGTGGCTTGAATTAGTCAACCCTTCCGTAGTTTGTTTTCTTAGCCAGGTACCCTGAAAAAGAAGGAACACATAAGGTTGAGTGACACCTGTATCAACATTTTTCTACCTCAGGATCGTGATTTCACTATGAATTTTTGATGTTTCTCACCAAAAGTGAAGGTTTCAGCCAAAAAACAAAAAGTCGAAAATCAGTTGGGATCTGGGAGCAGGCTGGGTAAAAATCCGGTCGGGACTCGGCGGGTTAAACACCATCTTGGTGCATGTCTGACAGTCGTTTATAATATAAAAGCTCTTGTTTTTGTTTTTTTCGTTTTTTTCTGCATTTTGGAATATACAGTATGACCTTGATATAACGGACTTCAGTACACCGGAATTCGCTTTTACCGGACTCGAGGAGCTACCGGACTAAACTCCTATATATCGGAAAAAGTCCGATAAAGCCAGAAGCAGTCCGGACTGCCTGACCACTTCAGCTATGTTCACCACAATAAGACAAGTAAAAGACATGTTTTTCAGTGCACAGTACAGTATTATTATACCATTTGATTAATGTAGTGAAGGTATAACACAGTACAATACTGCAATGGTGGTGAAAACCACTGATGCAATCCGGACTAATGTCTGATATATCGGAAAAAGTCCGGATTAGCAGGGGTAAGTCCGGATGTCGCTTTTATCGGAATTTCACATTTTTCGGAATGGCTTGGGCCCCAATTAGTCCGTTATAGTGAGGTCTTACAGTACTACTGAAGGCACAGGTGTTAATGAAGAAGGTATTCTCTGCTGTTGAGCGATTTAAAGTAAAAGCAGTATATCAGACATGTTGTTTGATTACATGTCAGATTAGTTGCAGTCAGTCAGTTTTTGTAGTTCATCGTATTGGTGCCACACATATCTGCAGTTATTTCACTGCTTTTACTCTCATGTTTACAGATTTGTAGTATGGCTATTGAATTTTGTTTTTAAGTGTTCAGTGTACCATGTACCTTGAATTTGTAATTAAATTGAAATAGTGTGATTGTTCAACAGAACTTGGACTCTTCAGTATAAAGACAAAAGTTGTTACTTGGGTTTAAATATACAAAATTGTTTACATATACTGTGCTTACCGGGCCTCTGATTTACCCTCACAGGAGCTTAGGTCAATGTCCCGCGTGCCTAAAGTGGGAGGAACCAATGCTAAACATATTAGCAATGCTGATTCAGCCAAAAACAGGTGAGAACTGTTTGTAATGCCTGGCACTGGAAGCAGTGATTGAAGGGCTAGGAGGCATCTTGTTCTTGCCCATTTTTTTTTTTACTCTTGCATTAGGGAATGTATTGCTGTTGGGTAAGGGTAAAAAATGTTAGGAAATTTTCAACCACTTCCACATTCCCAGTGTATTTCTGCATGTGCACATTCTTAATCCACATCTTTTGCAAATCACACTGCTGCATTTCTTGTCCTAGTCACTGTACATACACCTCACAAATTCTTCATTTCTGCTGTTCGCACTGTATTCTTGACTTTTCAATCTCATGCAACACAGAAGTCTCATGACAACACTCTAATGTGGGAACTAACACACCTTCATGTTTTCTCCACCCAGATATGACTTGTATCAAGGCCATCTTTGAATCCTGCCTTCTCTGAGCCACTTGACTTTCCATTTCCTTTACATACTTATCTCCCCTTGTCCTCCCAATACTGCACCGATGCACGTTATAATATGGAATATTAAAGGGAAATACTGTAAACAGAATTACTAAGATATAGGAAATACAGTATAATATATGGTGTAGTCAATATATATAGTGAAAGAAAAGGTGCTAGGGAGCCTCGTAAGCTTGCAGTGGTAGGGGAAATGGGTTATGGTAGGTAAATAAGTAGTTCTATCCATGTGCACAGAGATGCTTATTTAGAAATGGTGAAAAAAAAAAATAGAATAGATGAAAATGTGGTAGGTGTAAGATGTGGAATTACTCAGTGGGGAAAAAAAAAAAAACTATTGAGATGATGTGGATATACAGTATTAAAAGAATGTCATCATCATCATCTGGACCTCCTTTCCCACCCTAGGGCAGGGTGAGGAGTAGCAGTGTCCAGACAGCCCCAGTTTGGCCAGTCCAGTGAGCCACGCTTCCATTCACTCATCATTCAAACCCCCTGAATCCTGGCTCTATCTGATATGCCAAAAACCTTCACCACATTCTGTAGCTTCACATAAATTTATCCAATGAGTCAGTCCAAATGCTGTCATGTTAAAAAGGAGTGCCAGATCCCTGATCATGCAATTATTCTCATAACATTCATCCAGCCAGCTCAATCTCTTGTCAGTCCCCTAGCCTCACCAACTTCCATACCTCTCTTCCTCACACACTCATCCACCCTATCCCTCCACCTCTTTGGTCTACCTTGCCTCCTTCCTCCTTCATATTTGCTCAGATATACTTTTTTCACCACTCTATTTTTATCCATTCTTTTCATATGACCATACCACCTCAGTACACTCTCTTCAGTTCTGGTGTCCACAGATTTCCTCACTCCATATCTTTCACGAATCACATTATTTTTTATCCTATCCACTCTGTACTTCACATACATTCCACAGCAGTCCCACTTCCACTGCTCTTACTCTTGAGTTTTCATATATGCTACCATAGTCTCACATCCATATGTTAAAGTAGGCTCTGACACTCCTTCATATAAGCCTCGCACAGCCCCAACACTTGAGCCTCTGTTTCTTATCAAGGGCTTCATAGCACCAGCTACTTTCCTTCCTTGTGTCACTCTACTTTCCACTTCTTTTGCACATTTTCCTCTCTTTTCTATCACTGTACACAGATATTTGAACTCTCACCAATCCCAGTCTCTCCATTGGAATCCCTCTCTTTTATCATCACTTTACTCTTTTCTACATTTACTCTCAAGGTACGACGCTCACAGACATAGCAAAACTGTGCACTAGTCTACCAAGCTCTTGTCTGGCGTTTGCAAGTAGCAGTGCTTTATCAGTATACAACAGATTTGAGATACTCCATTCATCACCATTCATTACCAATGCCATCCTCCGTTTCTCCATTACTCGTGTTTTTACTTCTCTCATCACCCCATCCATGTACACTGTATGTTGAACATCTATGGGGACATTACACATTGTACAATGTACAAGAATGTACACAGGATGTAAAAGATAGGGCATAGTGAATCAAGAAAGCTTTGAAAGTGAGATTGAGGGTAATGGCAGTGGCAGACCGTATGCACTGTGGAAGAAGCGTGTGGAATAGTATGGTATATTGGTCTGAGAGAAGAGGAGGAGAAGCATCTGTGAGTGAGAGAACTATATGAAGACAGGAACTTGGAGGCAGTTTTTGTAAGACCATCCCTTATCAAGGTTTCTCAGGAGGCAACAAGATGTAAGAGGTGATGACAGTGTATGGAAAGTCAAAGGATACTATCATAATTCGAAAGGTTGTAGACTTTTGGTGTGTCGCAAAAATTTGGTACTTACCCTATGTTGCCTATCTTTCCTCTTAGCATAGTTAAGTGGTAGTGCCTGTAATTGTCATTTTGTCTCTGGCCACCGCAGTTTGATCATATCTTTTGACCACAGAGCTCTTCATTATTATAATCTTTATTCTCATGTTAAACCAGCCATTGATCCAAAAAAATAGATTTTGTTATTTTTCCAACTTCCAACTACCCATACAGCGGTGGTGGCAGCTCTCGAAGCAGACGTGGGGCCAGGGACTCAAGTCGCTACAGAGAGGTCAGCTCGGAGTCTGAGTCAGAGGAGGATGACAAGAAGAAACCTAGTAAATATTTCAAGAACAGGGAAAGGGAGCGAGAGGAGAAAAAGAAAAAAGGTGACTCTCATAACACTTTCTGTTTGAGGTCAGTTTGGTAACCATACCATGGAGATAGGGGAAGAAATTTTTTTTTTATATAAAGGGTAGGGATTTAATGATGTTCATTTATAATGAGGATATTAGCTGAAATTATACTTTTATATTTCTGAAGGCCTTAGCCATGCAGGTATGACAGTGTAAGCCTTTTTCACCTGCTGGTGGTAAGAAACAGTGATACTGGGTGCAATGTAGCACCAGTACTACCATTGTGCCATGAACAAATATCTTGTGAAGTTTTTGTTTGTGGGAGTGCATGTGTGTTGGGAATGTTGGGAGTCTTAAACTAACAAAAACATTTCCAATGTACTCATCCTTTTCATTCAGCGTGTACCCCATTTATTGCATTCTTTGCTAGTATGTACTGTATTCATTCAAAAGTGTGTTTGAGTTGATGTGCATGGAGTGTTTGGGTCTGTTTAGATAATATTCTTCCCAAGAAAACTTGCACATCCAGATGGCCATTGACTGAACCATTTTGATAAGTGAGTAGTTGCTGTATTATTAGGTGTTCGTCTTAAGTTCTGCACTTTTGGCATCTTTAACTTTTTTGATGCAGAAGGTCTATAGTAAGCAAAGATAGTGTAAGAGAGACTACATTGGACTGAAGAGAATAATAAATGAACCTTTTCAGATAAAGCCAACCGTAAGAGAAACCGTGTGGCTTCTGATGATGAGGAATATGATCCAGAGCAGGAGAGCAAGCGGAGACGAAAGGGTGGCTACCAAGATGAAGATGAAGACGACGATGATGATGATTCAGATTATGAAGGGGGAAAGGTGTGTATATTGTACTGTTTATAAAGGCTGCAACATGCTTGCTTTCATGGGTCGGCCATGGTCATCTAATGGTGGCACTCCATGCTACTCATTCTTTGGCAGCCTCCCTATTCAGTTCCTTACTGCTGAGGTCATACTCTGTGACATTGTCCCAGGTCTTGTTTTGTCTCTGCCCCTTGCAATCGTACCCTTGTCATCCATGTTTCTTACCCTCCACATCCAGTTGTTGTCTTCCATCCTCTCATCGTAGGGGCGGCAGTGGCTGAATTGGTAGAGAAGCGGCCTGCTGTCCTAATGGATCCAAGTTCGAATCCAAGCTGGGGCAGGTAGCAGTTTAAGGATTTAAGCTTCATAAACCAGGTTGTTCTGATCTACCAGAAGACCCGCTGACATGTCGTAAAAATACCCCTGCTAATACCAATACTCCAGTCCTGTATGAGGCATCCCTAGCATGTATTCAGTTTGGATGATGGATGTTAGCAATGATGTGCTGACATGTGGAGGTATATGGTATGCAGGAGGATTACTGAGCCTTAGAAACTGGCTGTGAAGCCAATGCCCAATGTCAGACACAGTATTAACACACACACACACGAGTACATTCTAGTCCCGTTCTTCTTCTCAACTCTTCATTCGTAATCTTAGCCTCCCAGATCTCGCATTCAGGGATGCACTAAACATCCATCTAATCATTGTTATTTCTGTATATATATGTACACACACACAGGCAGAGTGATCGGATGTGTCTCAACACCGCCCCTTGACGAACTCATCAAACCTTAAGTAGTTTTCAGGAATTATGTTTGTCGTGTCTCCTTCAGTATTGTCTTAAATTTAAAGTACTGTAAGTACAGGAGGAAGTATTTGTTACAAGGAGTGTAGAAAAGTTACAAGAGGATGGAATAAAGGCTGAATATAAAAGGGAAGTGGAGGAGTGATTGGGTAAATATAGATTGGAGCAGATGGGGGACGTGGAAGGTGTGTGCAAGGTATTCACAGAAGAAATCTGTGCAGCATGTGAGGTGGTGTGTGGGGTGAAGAGAAGACGAAAGGAGGTTCAAGGAACAGCATGGTGGACTGAAGAGGTGAGAGAGGCTGTGGCACAAAAGAAGAAAGCATATAATGAGTGGATGAGGAACAGGGGCAACGAAGAAGCTGAGAGACGGACGAGAGAGTTATATGTAGTGAGGAGGAGAGAGGTGAAAAGATTAGTAAGAGAGAGTAAGAAGAGAGTGGATGAGGAATTTGGAAGGATTTTGAGTGCAAAGTGGAGGGAATGTAAGAAAATGCTCTGGAAGGAGGTAAAGAGAGCTAGACAGGGTGCCAACGAAGTCAGTTGGGGTGTGAAAGATAAAAATGGTAGATTACTAGTGGAGAAGGGAGAAAAAGTAAACAGATGGAGAGAACACTTTAATGAACTGTTGAACATAGAGAATGAAAGTAATGCAAGTATAAGTGGCTGGGGAATGGCAGGGAGAAGGAGAGTTGTGATAAGAGAGGAAGAAATCACCAGGATGGAAGTGGTGGAAGCAATGAAGAAAGTTAAAATGGGGAAAGCCCCAGGAATTGATGGAGTGTGTGGTGAAATGCTGAAGCATGGGGGAGAGATAGTAATAGAATGGATGTGGAAGGTGTGCTGATTGGCTTGGGAGGAGGGTAGAGTCCCGGAGGATTGGAAGTCAGGTATAATTATTCCTCTGTACAAAGGAAAAGGGGAAAAAGCAGTGTGTGTGGCAATCATAGGGGCATTTGCCTTCTCAGTGTAATAGGAAAAGTATATGGTAGGATACTTATTGACAGAGTTAGGGAAATTACTGAGGAATTAGTTGGAGAAGAACAATGAGGTTTTAGGAAGGGAAGAGGTTGTGTAGACCAGATATTCATTCTTAGATCCTTAGTGGAAAAGTTTCTAGAGAAGGGCAAGAAGTTGTATGCAGCCTTCATGGATCTGGAGAAAGCATATGACAGGGTGGATAGACAAGGTTTGTGGAAGGTATTAAGAGTATATGGAGTGGATGGGAAGTTGTTGAAGGCAGTGAAGAGTATGTATGAGGGTGCTAAGGCTGCAGTGCATGTGGATGGCAAACAGTGAATCTTTCCATTTGAAGGTTGGATTGAAACAAGGATGTGTCATGTCTCCATGGTTGTTCAGTCTGTACATGGATGGGGTTATAAAAGAGATACAAGGTCGGGCTGTGGATGTTGGAGCGGCCCTTGTGAGAGAGGGCAGTGTTTGGAAACTCCCTGTACTGTTGTTTGCAGATGATACTGTGTTGAGCGAAGATGAAGGGGAGCTGCAAGGCTTGGTAGATGAGTTTGGGAGAGTGTGTAAGAAACGGAATCTAAAGGTGAATGTAGGGAAGAGTAAAGTGATGGTCTTCGAGAGAAGTGACGCCAGTGAATGTACAATGAGATTGGATGGGAAGGATATGGAGAATGTGAGTGAATTTAAGTACTTGGGCAGTGTGATGAGTAAGGATGGAAGTCTGGAGGGTGAAGTGCTCGAAAGGGTGCAGCAGGGAAGGAAGGTTGCTGGTTCGTTGAAAGCAGTGATAAGAAACAGGGAGGTGAGCATGGAAGTGAAAAAGTTGTTACATGACAGTATTGTGATACCAACTCTGACATATGGTACTGTGAAGCTCGGACCCTGCTGGAAGGACAGAAGTCAAGAGTGAGAGCAGTGGAAATGAGTTATTTGAGAGGAGCATGTGGAGTCACATGGAGAGACAGACTAACGAATGATGAAGTGAAGGAGCGTTGTGGTGTGGTTGAGGATGTGATGGGAAGCGTTAGGAGAAACACGTTAAGGTGGTTTGAGCATGTGGAGAGTGAAAGACTGATGAGGAGAGTGTATGTGAGTGAGGTGGAGGGGGTGAGAGGGAGAGGGAGGCCGAGGATGAGATGGAGGGATGGAGTGGAGAGGTATATGAGAGAGGGGGGTGTGAGTTGAGAGTGTGGTAGTGAAATGGCAGGGGACAGAGTGACATGGAGGTGATTTGTTTGTGGCCACCCCGTGCGGGATTGAGGCGTCTGGCAATAGATAGATAGATAGAGAAGTTAATATAGTCTACCAAAAATGTAAAGAGCTATTGTCAGTGAATATACATGAATGTTTATAGGAATCTTTGGTAACAACTGTTACGTTTAGTACTGTAACCAACTTCAAACATGGCCGACAGTGTTAAGATTGAGGGACCGGAATTTTCAGGATTTGATAGTGAAACAAATGTTATGGATTTGGTCAAAACGTTGATTATGAGAATTAGTGAACTAGAAAAGAAAGTGGAGGATTTAGTATCAAGAAACATGCCTGAAAATACTAAAAATACTATACAGAGTTTGGTACGGGCCAATGAGACGGCGAACCAGGAGATCGAGAATCTGAAACAAGAAAATATTGAATTAAGGAGAAAACTGGAAGAGAGCAGTAACAAAACAGAGAAAGTGAGCAATGTGTTATAAGAGCAAAAGGCAAAGTGGGCACATGTGGAAGAAGAACAGAAAGAAGTGGTTAGCTTAAAGGAAGTCATTCAGGAAGAAAGAGAAATGAACAAGAAAAAAAATGGAAGAGAATGTAGTGAAAATATTGAAGATAAAAGAGGAAATAGTGAGAGAAACTATAGAAAGGAACAGATGTGTGATAATATGTGGAAACGGAAGAGGAAGAAAAGGTTAGGTCTGTGAGACTTGAGAGAGACTTGAATCAAGTGAGAAAAATATTGGGGAAGATCGATCCTGAAGGAAACAAGTGGGAAAAAGAAATTGAGGAAGTAAGGAGGATAGGGCCATTTAAGAAAGGGGAAGTAAGACCAGTGCGAGTTAAGCTGTCATCAGAAAGTGTAGTAAAAGATACTGTATACTTAAGGTGACCTGGAAACTAAGTAAAGAGGCAGGGATGGAAAATATTATAGTAAGAAAAGATTTGAATGAAGAAGAAAGAGAAGCTTTAAAATCTTTGAAGGAACAAGTAAAAGAAAAAAATGGCAGGAGGACAGAGGAGGAATGTAAAACTTTTTTTTGGAGAATGATGGATATGAGAAGAAGGAAGTGGTATGTGAAGAACTAGAAGTGAAGGAAACAAGGGGGATAGATATGAATATGAAAGAGAGAAGAATGAGTAAAGATAAAAACAGTGCAGTAAATCTGAGTATCATGTACAGTAATGTAGATGGGTTAATATCTAAGAAATGGGAAATTGGAGACTATATAAACGAAGAAAAAAGAGAAGAATGAAATCTTTGAAGGAACAGGTAAAGGAAACAAATGACAGGAGGACAGAGGAGGAATGTAAAACTTTTTTTTGGAGAGTTAGGGATATGAAAGTAAGGAAGTGGTATGTGAGGAACTAGAAGTGAAGGAAGCAAAGGGGATGGATATGAATATGATAGAAAGAAGAATGAGTAAAGATAAAAGCAGTGTGGCAAATCTGAGTATCATGTACAGTAATGTAGATGGGTTAATATCTAAGAAAGGGGAAATTGGAGACTATATGAAAATAAACCTAAAATTGTTTGCTTGGTGGAGACTAAATTGCCCCGAGATGGTAATACAAAATTATTTGGATGGAACAATTATAACATTTGGAGGAAGGATAGAGAAAGCAAGTTTGGGGGAGGTATAATAATTTTAACCCGTAATGACCTAAGAGCAAAATAAATAGAAACTGAAAATACTGTGGCTGAACTTTTGGGAATTGAAATAGAGGACAGTTGTGGAGAAAAAATAGATGTAATAATATTTTATATGCCCCCCAAAACTGGGGCATGGACAAAAGAAGATTACGAACAGTTAATAAGAGAATCCATTATTAAACTAAAGATGTTAATTGAACAAAGAAAAAGAATAATAATGATGGGAGATTTTAACTGTAGAGAAGTTGATTGGGAAAGTATGGATGCTGGGAATAATGAGGAATCATGGGGAAATAAATTAATGGAATTGGTGATGGAAAACATGTTAACCCAATTAATTAAAGAAAATACAAGAATTAGGGATGATGACGAACCATCGAGGCTCGACTTAGTATTCACAAAGGACCCGAATGATGTGAGGAACAAGTATTCACAAAGGACCCGAATGATGTGAGGAACAAGTATTCACAAAGGACCCGAATGATGTGAGGAACATAACCTATCAATGCCCCTTTGGAAAAAGTGATCATCTGGTTATTGAGATGGAAGTGGTAGGAGTAAGGAAAGGAGAAAGAGATGAAAAACACAGAGGAAATAGATACAATTATGGGAAGGCAAACTGAGGAACTTTTTCCAAATTGTAGACTGGAGTAAAATGAATATGAGCACAAATATTGATGAGAAATATGAGTTTTTTTTATAGAAGTACATAAAACAGGAGTTAGTAATTATGTCCCAACATTTTCCGCAGCTTTGGAAAGGAAGAAAGAATGGTTTAACAACAGATGTAGAATGGCACAAGAGGCAAGAAAAAGAACATGGAGTAAAGTGAGAAGAGGTATAGTGAAAGGGCTTGGGAAGAGTACAAGCAGTTAAGAAATGAATATGTAAGGGTGTGGAGAGAAGAAGAATGGAAATATGAAAAAGATATTGCAATTGAATGTAAAAAAGAGCTGAAACTGTTTTATAGGTTTGTAAATGGTAAAATGAAAGTTAAGGACAGTATAATACGATTGAGGGATGGAGACTCAATTACAGACCTGTATCACTTACTAGTATAGTTTGTAAAATCTGAGAAAATTATTAGAAAAAGATGGATAAAGCATTTAGAAGATGATGATGTGATAACACCAAGACAATTTGGTTTTAGGGAAGGAAGATCATGTGTTACTAACCTACTAAGTTTCTACAGTAAGGTTATAGATGTCATACAAAAAAGTGAGGGATGGGCAGATTGTGTGTATCTTGATCTCAAGAAAGCATTTGACAGGGTGCCCTATAGGAGACTTCTGTGGAAGTTGAAGACCTTTGGAGGGGTGCATGGGAAACTATTAAAGTGGATGGGAGATTATTTGATAGGAAGGCAGATGTGAACAGTGATAGACAAGGTTTCACAAGGGAGAAACGTGACTAGGCCAAGACAGAGCCCCAGGGCTCTCTGTCTTG
The DNA here is from genome assembly GCA_018397915.1 of Birgus latro. Classification (NCBI taxonomy): domain Eukaryota; kingdom Metazoa; phylum Arthropoda; class Malacostraca; order Decapoda; family Coenobitidae; genus Birgus; species Birgus latro. The sequence continues at coordinate 11,159 of JAGKTI010002761.1, forward strand.
GCCCCAATAATGTTTTTGATATATGTAAATGATTTGCCAGAGGGATTGAATAGGTACATGAGTATGTTCACAGATGATGCTAAAATTATGAAATATATTAAATGTATTAAAAATTGCAAGATGACTTGGACAAACTCCACAGTTGGAGCCGGACTTGGAAAATGGATTTTATTTCCAAGGAGTGTCATGTACTAGAAATGGGAATGAGTGAAAAAATACTGCACTGGATACATAAAATGGGCAATGAGATAATTAGTAAAAGAAAGGATGAGAAAGACTTGGGAGTGGTTATTCAGGATGACTTGTCACCAGAGAAACATATAAACAAAATCATTTTAGGAACTTATAGATTACTGACTAACTTGAGAGTGGCTTTTAATTATATGACCGAGGAAATGTTGAGGGAAATGATAGTGACCATGATAAGACCAAGACTGTGGTACGGTCACCTCATTTGAAGAAGCATGTTGATAATCTAGAGAGGGTTCAACGGATGGCAATGAGGATGATACCATGCTTAACCCCCAAACCGTGGGGTCGTGGGAGGCGGTCCTGTCACTTCCCGCCGGTGGTAATTCGCGCTCTGACTTACTTTTTTAAAATATTGGCCAAAACTAGGCTGAGTGATATAAATATCACTCAGGGTTCTCCCAAAATTTTTCATATATATTTATTGAAAGACCTGGCTACTTAAAAAGAAAACAGAGGCACCCAACTGACGGCCCATGGCTCGAGCCATTGCCACCGAGCGTCACGAAAGTGACGGCCCACGGTTAAGTGGTTAAGGGATCTCACCTACGAGGAGAGATTGGAAAAACTGAAGTTACCAACACTGCTCGAGAGAAGGGGAAGAGGTGACTTGATCACGATATTTAGAAGTGTAAGAGAATTGGAAAGGGTGGATAGAGAGGATCTTTTTGTGTTGGATAATGGAAGAACAAGAGGTCATGGCTTTAAGTTGAGGAAGAGTAGATGTCTTAATGATCTTGAAAGGTTCAGTTTCCCGAACAGAAGCATAAGTATTTGGAATGACTTAGACGAAGAGGTGGTGCAGGCAAAAAACATTCATGTGTTTAAAACTAGTTTAGGTAAATGTAGATATGGAGACAGGAGAACATGAGCTTAGCTCAGTTCCTGTATACTACAAATAGGTAAATACACACACACACACACACACACATGCGCACGTGTCGTTTTATTTTGTTTATAATGGCTCCAACATACTTGCATGTGTTGGCCTTGGTCACTTATGGTGACTCTCCACACTGCTCGATCTTTGGTAGCCTCCCTATTCAGTCCCTTTTCCCTGAGGTTTCATTGTATGACTTTGCCCCAGGTCTTTAAAAAAAAAAAATAATAATAGTAATAATCTGCCTCTAGCAGCCATACCCTTGATGTTCAAACCTCTCACCCTCCACACTCAGTTTTCAGTATACCCAAACTATCTCAGGCTATGTCTCCTCAGGACACTACTCATACATTCAAGTCCATCCTTTCTGTGAAGTGTTCATTTGCAGTCTTAACCCCTACACCCCAGGCCTCTCATTTGGGGACAAACTACACACTCATCTAATTATTCGTTTCGTTTCGTTTCGTTTTTGAAGGCTCCAACATGCTTGCATGTGTCGGCCTTGGTCACCTAATGGCGGCTCTCCACGCTGCTCGATCTCTGGCAGCCTCCCTATTCAGTCCCTTAACCCTTAAGTCACATTTAATGACCTCGTCCCATGTCTTTCTCGGTCTACCCCTCCCAACCCCTCCCCCAGTATTAACACCTCTCACCCTCTGTACCCAATTATCATCCCCCATCCTCTCCACATGTCCAAACCACCTCAGCCTACCTCTCCTCATCACAGCACCAATACACTCCAGTCCCATCCTACCTCTCAACTCTTCTATCGTAAACCCAGCCCCCCCAGGCCTTGCACGCAGGGACGCACTGCACATCCACCTAATCATTGTCATTTCTGTACGTTTAAACCTGCGAATATCCTCTTCCTTTACTGCCTAGGTCTCACTACCATACAGCATCACACTCCTAACACATGCTGCATACAAAGACCCATTAGCACGTAAGGAGAGTCCTCTCAATGTCAGGAGAGGCAACAGCTCCCTGAACTTCTTCCAACCACTTCTCACTCTAGCAACCGAGCTAACTCCAGCCCCACCTCCGGCACATAACATGTCTCCCAGATAACAAAACTCCTCCACACACTCAAGAGACTCACCTGCATATTCAACCCTCTCATGCCTAACAATCTCCACCTGCTCTCCCCGACACACTGCACACATGAAATCAGCATTATCTCGCAGTCTACCTCTAATACCACTACATCTCTTGTGCACCCATCCATCACAAACACTGCACAAGATGGAATTACTTCCCACATCCATGTGGCAAACTGCACATGGCCATTCTCCCTCTCCTCTGATTGTACCGCCACCAACCCTAGATATCATCACTTTTGTTTTAACTGCATTTACCCTTAAGCCCTTGTCCCCCATACCATCTCTCCACTTCTTAAATCTTTCCTCAGCCTCCCCTTCATTCTCAGCAATCAACACCAAATCATCAGCATACAACATCTCCCATGGGAGTCCATCTCTGAAGTCACGTGAGAGGGCTTCAAGCACCATGATAAATAACAAGGGACTCCAAACTGACCCCTGATGCACACCAACATTCACGGGAAACTCATCACTCAAAACTCCATTCACTCTTACCTGGGTGCGAGCACCCACGTACATGGCCATAACCACCCTAACCAGCCACTCTTCCAACCCCAGCTTTCTCATTGCCCACTTCACCACCTCTCTAGGGACTCTGTCAAAGGCCTTTTCCAAATCAACAAAAACAAAATACAATTCCCTTTTCTTGCCAATATATTTTTCCTGAAGCTGTCGAACAATGAATATGGCATCAGTGGTCCCCCTGCCTGGCATAAACCCAAACTGCATCTCATTGATATTCACTCTTTCACTAATCATACCTTCTAGAACTCTCTCCATTACTTTCATTATCTGATCTAAGAGCTTTATACCTCTGTAATTTCCCTTTTCCAGGGCATCACCCTTCCCTTTGTACACATTTACAATTACACTCTTCAGCCAATCATCTGTGACCACACACTCATATATAATCATATTTATCAGGTCAGTGACTAACCTCACCCCAATATCTCCTGAGACCTTCAACATTTCAGCAGTCAACCCAGACACACCTGCCGCCTTCCCCACCCGCATCCTGCCCATTGCCTCACTCACAGTAGCAGCGTAAATCAAAGGCCAAGGCCCAAACACTGGATCAGCTGGCTCCAAACCTTCCCTATCCCAATCAAACTCCTCATTCAACAACCGGCTATAATGCTCTCTCCATGCATCTTTAATATCCTCACTGTTTACCACTACCTGTCCTTCATCATTCTTCACACACTGCTTGCCTACAATGTCCCGATTATCTCTCTTCACCTGATTTGCCACCCCAAAAACCACATCTTTCCCCCCTTCATGATCCAGACCATCAAGCAAAAGTCTCTGTGACTCAGACTTCGCCCTGCACACCCCTCCTCCAGCCCTGTGCTCGGCAGCCAAGCACCCCTCCCCGCCACCACCCCTCTTCCACTCACGAAAAAGCCTTCCCTTCTCCCCAACTGCAGCCCCCACACCCTCATCCCACCACCAAGCCACCCCATGTCTCTGTGGGCCCCCCGTCCAATCGCATACCGCACCGGCAACTCTCAAGAGGCTGCTCCCAAGGGTTCCACACTGCTCACCAACGTCTCCATCCATGGCCCCCCGCTCAGCCACCACTCTCCTCATCTCACCACAAAAGGCATCCCCCACTGATTGGCTTCCCAGCTTCCACATCTTCCCCCCAGGCACACACGTCCTCCCCCTCATCACTCGCTCCCCAAGCACCACGTCACAAATCAACAGCCTGTGCTGCTGCACACACTCCTCGCTTCCTACAGCTTTAACATCCCTCACCAATCTCCTATCAACCCTCCTGACCAGAAAACAATCTATCTGACTGCCACCTCCCCCGGACTCGTACGCAATCAATCTACTCACTCTTTTTCTAAAATGTATGTTGCACACAATCATGTCCATAGCCTCCCCAAACTCGAGTATTCTTTCCCCTTCCGCATTCCTCACACCATATGCACATCCTCCATGGACTCCTTCATAACCTTGAGCTGCTTCACCAACATGACCATTTAAATTCCCTCCCAGAACCACTACCTCATCATCACCCATACCACTTACTACACGTATTAAATCATCCCAGTATCTATCCTTCTCTGCGTCATCCAATCCTACCATTTTTATTTGTTTGATCCTACAAATATACTCTTATTTTACTCTGAGATTTGTTTGATCCTACAAATATACTCTTATTTTACTCTGAGATCTCTCCTGTACAGCATTACTCTTGTGACACATTCTGCATACAGGGACACCTTAGCACAGAGATCCCTCGCATTGTCAGGAGAAGCAACAGCTTCCTGACCTTCCTTCAACCGCTCCTTTCTAGCCACAAAGATAGCTTCAGTCTTACTTCCAGCAGGTGACATATCCACCAAATAACAAAACTCCTACACACACAAACACACACACACACACACACACAGTTACTTATGCTTTTCAAGTTATGAATTTAATCATCAGTTAGTATTTGCCCTCTTCCTAAGATCAGATTCTTCTGCTTGTGTTTAGGAATTACAGGTACTGTACTTCCAAATACAAAAGGCCATATTCCTCTTGTTCCCCTTTCTCTTTGCAAGATTCATAGGTGCCTGAGTTATGTAGGAGATAGAAGTACCTATTACCAGCAGAGGAATGATAATTTGTTCCTCAGTCCACAGCATCACATTCAAGTGTCTTCAATGGATCCAGCAGTGAAGTGTAGACAGGAGAGTCAGTGAATTCAGTATTTGACTGTACATGGTTGCTCTTTGTGATAGCACATGTATTTGGATGGTAGGGTTGCCACAACTATATTGTAGCTTGTGAAAGGGCTTGCGGTTTCTCTTTCTCAACTCTCTAATCCACTTTGTGTTTATGATGATGAGGGCATAGACTAGACAAGTTGGAATTTTTGTCGTTCATAGAAATTATAATATTGATTATAATTTGAATTATACTTTTCCTTCTTTGTAGACAAACCAACGAAGATCAGGCCCTGCAGCACCGCCACCACCTGCACCCAAGAAACCCTCCTACACTAACAAGCGCATTGAGCGGAAGCTGGTTCCCCAGACGGAGAAGTTGAGTGTGGAAGAACTAATGGAGACCAGTGTCTACCAACGCTTTAACCGTGCTGTGGAGAAAATATTTGACAATACCGAGGACCTTGATCTTCATGTAGAAATTGGTGAGTAGAACTGGCATAGCAGATTTCTCTACACATCTTGTAATACCTTTGTCATATATTTATCATGATATTAATAAGTATGTTCTGATCAATTTTAGTTTTGAAATCCTGAAACCCCCTTATCGTAAAAAGGTAGTTGGGTTCAGAAATTACAAGAACGTTGACCACCATTTGATGCATCTTGAAATTGATCAGCGTTTAAGCTACAGGTATACCCTGGTTTAACGATGCAATTGGTTAAGTAAACTCTCATCATTCGGCTAGGTACCATATCTCGAGGTAGATTTAACATGTAAAGTACAGTGGGCTTGCACAGTACGCGTTATCACAGTGCACGAATCGCATAGTACACTATCTATCTATCCATCTATCACCAGACGCCTTAATCCTGTAAGGGGTGGCCACAAACAAATCGCCTCCATGTCACTCTATCCCCTGCCATTTCACTGCCCTGCTTCTAGCTCACACCTCTCTTTCTCTCATATACCTCTCCACTCCATCCCTCCACCTCATCCTTGGCCTCCCCCTCCTTCTCCCCCCTCCACCTCACTCACATACACTCTCCTCATCAGTCTCTCACTCTCCATCCTCTCCACATGCCCAAAACACCTTAATATGTTTCTCCTAACGGTTCCTACCACATCCATGCCACAACTTTCCTTCACTTCCTCATTTGTCAGTCTGTCTCTCCATGTGACTCCACATGCTCCTCTCATATAACTCATTTCCGCTGCTCTCACTCTTGACTTCTTGCCCTCCAACAGGGTCCAAGCTTTACTTCCGTATGTTAGAGTTGGTATCACAATACTGTTATGTAGCAGCTTTTTCACTTCCCTGTTTCTTATCACTGCTTTCAAGGAACCAGAAACCTTTCTTCCCTGTTGCACCCTTTCAGGCACCTCCAAACTTCCATCCTTTATCATCACACTACCCAAGTACTTAAATGCACTCACATTCTCCATATCCTTCCCATCCAGTCCCACTGTACATTCACCGACTTCACCTCTCTTGAAGACCATCACTTTACTCTTCCCTATATTCACTTCTAGATTCCGTTTCTTACACACTTTCCGAAACTCGACTATTAAGCCTTGCAACTTCCCTACGTCTTCACTTATCAACACAGTATAATCCGCAAACAACAGTACTGGGAGTTTCCAAACACTGCCCTCTTTCACTAGGGCTGCCCCAACATCCACTGCCCTACCTTGTATCTCTTTTATAACCCCATCCATATACAGATTGAACATCCATAGAGACATGACACATCCTTGTTTCAATCCAACCTTCAAATGGAAAAATTCACTCAGTTCACCATCCACACGCACTGCAGCCTTTGCACCCTCGTACATACTCGTCACAGTCTTCAACAACTTCCCATCTACTGCATATATTCTTAATACTTTCCACAGTCCTTGTTTATCCACCCTGTCACATGCTTTCTCCAAATCCATGGAGGCTGCATACAACTTCTTTATCTTCTGTAGAAACTTTTCCACTAAAGATCTAAGAATGAATATCTGATCTACACAACCTCTTCCCTTCCTGAAACCTCCCTGTTCTTCTCCAACTAATTCCTCTGTTATTTCTCAAACTCTGTCAATAAGTATCTACCCTATACTTTTCCAATTACACTAAGAAGACAAATGCCTCTATGAGAGCATACTGCGCGAGTAACCCAAAATCATAAGCACAAAACTTTGAATCCGCAAGTTTAACTCACAATATGCGAGGCAGAGGCAAGGAGTGGCCCAAAACTGCTATTTTCTGAGACTATGCGACCTCCCTTCCCACACGATGCACCCGTTGTGAGTCAGAGGCTTGTGGGGCGGGTGCTCAGTAGGAGTCTACATTAAGCTCTTGCCAATAACGACTTCGAGAATAACAGTAAGTTAGAATAGATACTCAGTTTCTATAATACTGTTTGGATTCACTTGAAAAACTGTTATTTCACAAAGGCCAAGTTGTTATACTGCAAATATGTCCATAGCAAGATGAGGAATGAAACAAGAAGAGATAGGGAAATTGCCAAGAATATGAGCAGTAGTGAGGAGGAGATGGAAGATCCTCCTCACCACCACCCCTGACTCGCCCACTGCCGTCCCCTCCATCTCCACTGGCCCACCTGACTCACCAGCCACCTCCCTCCCCACATCCACAGTCCCATCTGACTCACCTACTTCACCTGGCATACCTGCATCCCCCACCATAATGATTGTTGTTGCATTCTGGAAAAAATATAACATTTGATAGGTTGTAAATTTCTTCATCAAAGCCTGGAATAATACAACATTGGCAACCATTAAACACATGTAGGGCGGCGGGGGCACTCTGTGTGTTGCCGTGTCTCGGAACCCCTGCTGTTTAAGTCCATCAGGTCTCTCATCTGCTGTTTTTAATATGACTGACTATTGTTTTGTTATTTTATCTATATATGTAGTATATGTCCTAAAAATTTTCCATCTATCCATCCATCCATCATCCAGTATTGCGTTGCCCCATGAGGAGCGTAGGAGCCCGGGGCTAGGCAAGTTGGTCCTGACATTTAAGATGAGAGTGACAAACCTCACTTATCCATGAATGGCATTATGTGAGCAGTAACCCCAACCACCCCTTGGATATAAACCTTCATTGGCTTAATCCGAAAGGAGTGCTGCAATTACCCACTAAACCACCAGGTGCCATAATTTGATTATATGGTTACCACCCAGCATAATAAATGGTTTCCTGGTGTACAGGAAACAATTCAGCTTGTCACTTAGTGTAGAGTCACCCATAGGCAGAAGGACAAGGAAAGAATGAAGTAAAGAAAGACAGAAGAGGAAGGAAGGAAAGGAGGGAGGAGAGGAAAGGGCAGACACCCGAGAGCAGCACTACATTGAGTGAGTAGATGGTAAGGATTAAAAAATATCAGAGTTTGAGGGGGGTCCTACCCTTAATTTTCCCGTAAGAATATGTATTCGCAGTACGCAAAATCACAGTGCGCAAGGTCGTGGACCGACCATCCACTACTGTGCAAGCCCACTGTTTAGTGATGCGTTTTTGAGCCTTGGGTTTCCCCCACAGCCAAGTCCTAAACCCAGCCAAATGAGTCCAAAAACAAGTTTAAAGCCAATCTAAATGGCTTAGTGAACTGTACCCCAAATTGACAATGTTCACTCTACCTTTGACTAAAACACATCAGTCAACAGTAAGTTTAAAAACAGTTTGTAAATCAGCCTAAACACACAATTTTAGTCTAAAATACCATAAAAGTCGGTAAAGAAAAATAAAAACCCATTGTTAAACTGGGGTTTGGTCATTAGTAGGCAGGGTATAGTGATATTTTTACCCCCATCACTAAGATGGGGTATTGCATCTAGGGGTATCGTATATTGAGGTATACCTTTTCATTGATTCTTCAGATCGTTCTTGCAGGTTGCGAAAAAATGTTTTTTTTAATAATTAAAAAAAAATCAATTTTTTTAAAATTAAAAATCAGATATTTTTTATTATAATCTCATGAGGCAATGTAGGATTGGATGATTGTGGATAATCTATTTTTTTACTTTTTTAAGAATTTTCACTCCATTATTCACATTTCACTTTTTATACAATAATGCACATATTTTTTCTGTGTAATATATTTAAAGCCATTCTTGTAAAATGTAAAATATGTATTTTTTACAGTGGGTATAACTTGGCTCAAATATCTGTATGAAAAGGTTATTATAATTATACGCTTGATTCACTCTCATCTTAAATGTCAGGACCAACTTGCCTAGCCCCGGGCTCCTATTCTCCTCTGTGGGGCGACGTAGGATTGGATGATGGATAGATGGATGGAAAATATTTTGATTTTAATCAGTGATTTTTTTTCTCTGATTATAATTGATTATAATCACTTGATTAAAATCATTTCAATTTAATCATGCCAACCCTGCTTTCTTGTGATGATTTAGTTGATATATACAGTAGGCGCGGAAAGTGTTGACTCCATCTTAAAAAAAGAAAACATTCTTGTGGTTAGCAAGGAGAAACAAATAAATGAACACTCACCATTGAATTTAGTATTTACTGGCATTCCCCTTCACCTTTATTATCTTCTTAAGGCGTCTGGGGAGACTGATGGCATAGTTTTGCAGAACAGACGGACTAAAACTGCTCCATAGCTGCAGCCTCAAGTTTAGGCAAAGATGATGTGTCCATACTACGCAGCTGCCGCTTCATGTGCGCCCATAAATTCTCAATGGGATTGATATCTGGGCTGTTTCCGGGCCAATCTCGAATAAAGGGAACCTCACAGTCTGTTAGCCACTGTTTCACTGACTTTGCAACATGTGCAGGGGCAGAATCTTGCATAAATACTCTTGCCTTGGTTTTATCAAAAGAGTCACTTAAAACATCACATAAGAGCTCCAAATAATTGTTCTGGTTCACTTTTTCATTTGCAGGTAGAATTACCAACCTACCAACACCATAATATGTAAAGCAGCCCCAAGCCATGAGTGAGGCTGGGTATTTAACAAACTTGGAAGTGTACTTAGGATCCAGGGGGTCACTGCCTGGTTTGCGGTACACTCGTGATGAAGGGGTACCAGTGACCGTAAATGTTGACTCATCACTCCAAAGTACAGTTTTCCATTGCTCCTCACTCCAGGCAAGATATTTCTTACAAAAATTTACACTCTTTTTCTTCTGAAGTGCAGTTAGCAGTGGTTTTTTACGAGCATAAAAACTCCTGTAGCCCAGATCGTCATGCAACAGCTGCTGCACACTTCTGACAGACACATCTGCCAGCAACTGTGGGTTCTTTTCTTTTAAATCCCGTGCTGTTAGCCTTGGATCCTTGCTAACTTGCCTTGAGATCAGCTGACGGGTCCTGAAGGTTGTCTTACTAGGTCTCCCAGGCTTGGGAAGTGGAGTGGGAGGAATGGCCTCCCCACTGTCCTTGAACCGCTACACCAGTCTCTGCACTGTCCTCAGTCTAACACATCTGATTTGCAATAAATGGGAATTTGTGGCCAGCTTCGTATAAAGTAATCACTTCCACACGTTTGTCCTTGCTTGTGGTTACTTTAGGCATGATGAGAATGTGGTAGGTAACCAAATAACTGTGTTATTTGAGTCAAAACTTGCCCTCATGGTGCATCACACACAGAGACAATCCTCCTCCTGTGGCTGCCCAAACATTACTGAGCCTGCTCCTGTGGTGCCAAACCTATCAAGCAGGGTTGCCAGCTCCCGTTGAAAAAGCGTCAGCTCATTTCGCATCACAGGGGAGGGCAGTATTGACCCTACTTCACTTAACGTGAAAAAGAATGACGTTGACAAAAAAACATCAATACTTTCTGCGCCTACTGTATATATAACAGTGAGCTGAGGTCAGTTTTTGACCATTATTGTCCTGTGGTTTTAGTAAAAACAATCAATGTATGTGATAGTTCTCCATGGTATGGTACATCCATCAATTCTTTGCGTAGACAATGTAGAAAGGCAGAGTGTGCATGGCTCTTGCAACGGGCCGAATTAACTCGTTTACGTAGTGTGTCTGTGTGAAGAGCAGTTGTTCCTGTTGTAAAAACCCAAAAGGCAAGGTATTATCAAAAGAAAGTTGATTCATGTGGTGGTGGGTAAAAAAAAAAAAAAAAATGCAGTTGTGAACAATTTTGTTGGTCGGAGGAATGTAATTGTTAAACCAGCTTCTGTATCTTATGCTGAATTGGCTTCTGATTTTGCTTCATTGTTTACAACTAAAATATCTTGCAACAGCAGTCCTTCTAGTGAAGTGTACTCTGTTGACTTCCAATCACGACACATAGGGGGTCATTTGCTTTCAACATTTCACCTGCTGGATGTAAATAGTCAAATGTTACATCACATAACTTAACATTTTGCCCACTTGATCTGTGTAACATGTCACAACTGCCTAATGTGTATGAGCACGCAGCAAACTTTATCTGCAGCATAATTAATAGATGCTTCTTAGAAAGTAATTTTGTGCAGTCTGAGAAACGTGCCTTTCTTAGGTCCATACTCAAGAAACCCGGCCTTGATATCAAGAGCTTGAAAAATTATTGTCCCATCTCTAACCTGTCTTTCATATCCAAGATTATTGAGCGGGCCTTGCTTGGTCAATCCTTATCACTACTGGAATATAACAGAGTTGTTCCTGTTGTTCAGTCACCATACAGAAAATACCATCCAAATGAAACTCCATTAACAAGGATTCACAGTGAATTGGTGGTAAACACCTGTAGTGGGATGTCCTCTCTCCTAGTTCTGTTGGATCTGTCTGTAGCTTTTGACACAGTAGAACAGAAGCTATTGTTGGATGATCTGTATTTTTATGACGTTCTTGACTGTGCTCTTTTGCTTCGTAAGTTGTATCTGTCAGACAGATCTCAGAGAGCAGTTATTGATTATGCTTGCTCAGATTCTGCTCCCCTTTTGTTTGGGGTCCCTCAAGGATCAGTATTGGATCCAATTCTATTTAGAGTGTACATGAGTAGTTTATCATCTTTGCTTGGTGCTCATGACATGTCCCATCATTTTTATGCTGACGACACTCAGCTGTATGTTAAGATGTCAGATGTTAATGATGCCAAGACTAAACTTGAAAGTATAATGTCTGATATTAAGGTTTGCATGGCAAAGAGCAAACTTAAGCTGAAAGATGGTAAAACTGAGATCATCAGAGGAAACAGAATGGGTGACGACAGTGATAATGCCCTGGCTTTGAACATTGGTGTGCCGAGCTTCATCCTGTCAGTTCTGTTCAAAATCTGGGTGTTTATTTTAATTCAGAGTTAAATAACAAAGAGCTTGCATATCAGAAATCTCTGTGAGAAATTTTCTGAATAGACATTGCCTCTTAACATTGGTCCATGCAGTGGTCTTGTGCCAATTATTGTAATTCACTGTGGATTGGTCTTACAAATAATATACTAACAACAGTTCAGTCTGTGATGAAGAGGGCAGCAAGGCTTATCCCTCCCCCCCCCCAACCTCAAATACCCTGTTCCTATTTGAGCTGCATTGGTTGCCAGTAAATGCTAGAATAGAATTTAAACTGTGTCTTCTTTCGTTAATGTTCTTAAGTTTGGTGAACTAAAGTATTTTGCCGAATTGTTGAAATTCCCACCGGCATGCCCAGGTGTGATGGTACATCGTGAAGATGATTCTGTGCGTTTTGACGAGCCCGTAGCCATTCACCAGTCATCTTTCTCTGATCATTCCTTTTGTATAGAGCCCCTAGGTTATATAATAAATTGCCATTGTCCATGAGACAACTTTCTTCTGTTGAATCCTTTAAGAGACAGCCTCACTCTTTGAAAATGCTACGACCTGGAGAGAGGTACTGTGACGGATGATTATAAGGTTTAACTATTGCCCCCCCCCCCCCCCCCTTTTTTTTTTTTTAAGCTGAAGTTTGTTTCATATATGAGAGATTCTTGTCATCATCATCATCATCATCATTCAATCCCATGTTGCCCCATGAGGAAAGCAGGAGCCCGGGGCAAGGCAAGTTGGTCCTGACATTTAAGGTGAGCGTGACCAGCCTCACTCATCCCTGAGTGGCATTACGTGGGAAATAAACCCCAACCATCCCTTGGATGTAAACCTACACTGGCTCAATCAAACTGGAGCACCATAATTACCCACTAAACCACCAGGCACTAAAAATTTGGTTATGTGGTTATCACCCAGCATAGTAAATGGTTTCCTGGTGTAGAAGAAACCATTTGGCTTGTCACTCAGTGTAGAGTTACCCACAGGCAGAAAGAAGAGGAAAGAATGAAGGAAAGAAAGACAGAAGTGGGAGTGTAAAATCACCTGTAGGCAGCAGGATGAGGAAAGAATGAAGGAAAGAAAGACAGAAGAGGATGGAATGAAAGAAGGATGGAGGAAAGGGCAGACACCTGAGAGCAGCACTGAGATTTTTGTAATTGTAAAATTAATGTATATGTGTGTTGAGTGCTGGTGAGTTCCCAGTGAATGAACTGGCACTTCTGAGAAACAAAAGACCAGCGGTAGGTGGGGGCACTCATCATCCAATCACTCGATGTAGTGCTGCTTTGGGTGTCTGCCTTTTCCTCTCTTCCTTCCTTCCTCTTCTGTTTTTCCTTCATTCTTTCCTCTTTCTTCTGCCTACGGGTGACTTTACCCTCCCTCTTCTGTCTTTCTTACCTTCATTCTTCCCTCTTCCTTCTGCCTATGGGTGACTTCACTGAGTGACAAGCCAAATGGTTTCCTGTACACCAGGAAACCATTTATTATGCTGGGTGGTAACCATATAACCAAATTATGGCACCTGGTGGTTTAGTGGGTAATTAAGTCCCTGCAATCGGGATGAGCCTGCATAGGCTTATATCCAAGGGGTGTTTGGGATGTGAAAGATAAAAATGGTAGATTACTAGTGGAGAAGGGGGAAAAAGTGAACAGATGGAGAGAACACTTTAAACAATTGTTGAACATAGAGAATGAAGTAATGCAAGTATAAGTGGTTGGGGAATGGCTGGGAGAAGGAGGGTTGTGAGAAGAGAGGAAGAAATCAGCAGGATGGAAGTGGTGAAAGCAATGAAGAAAGTTAAAATAGGGAAAGCCCCCAGAATTGATGGAGTGTGTGGTGAAATGCTGAAGTGTGGGGGAGAGATAGTAATAGAATGGATGTGGAAGGTGTGCAGATTGGCCTGGTAGGAAGGTAGAGTCCTGGAGGATTGGAAGTCAGGTATGATTATTCCCCTGTACAAAGGAAAAGGGGAAAGAGAAATGTGTGATAATCATAGGGGCATTTGCCTTCTTAGTATAATAGACAATATATATGGTAGGATACTTCTTGACAGAGGGAAATAACAGAGGAATTAGTTGGAGAAGAACAGGGAGGTTTTAGGAAGGGAAGAGGTTGTGTAGAACAGATATTCATTCTTAGATCTTTATTGGAAAAGTTTCTAGAGAAGGGAAAGAAGTTGTATGCAGCCTTCATGGATTTGGAGAAAGCATATGACAGGGTAGATAGACAAGGATTGTGGAAAGTATTAAGAATATATGGAGTAGATGGGAAGTTGTTGAAGGCCGTGAAGAGTATGTACGAGGGTGCTAAGGCCGCAGTGCGTGTGGATGGCAAACTGAGTGAATTTTTCCATTTGAAGGTTAGATTGAAACAAGGATGTGTCATGTCTCCATGGTTGTTCAATCTGTATATGGATGGAGTTATAAAAGAGGTACAAGGTTGGGCAGTGGATGTTGGAGTGGCCATAGTGAGAGAGGGCAGTGTTTGGAAACTCCCTGTACTGTTGTTGGCAGATGATACTGTGTTGTTGAGTGAAGACAAAGGGGAGCTGCAAGGCTTGGTAGATGAGTTGGGAGAGTGTGTAAGAAATGGAATCTAAAGGTGAATGTAGGGAAAAGTAATGTGATGGTCTTCGAGAGACATGAAGTCAGTGACTATTGTGAGATTGGATGGTGAGGATGTGGAGAATGTGAATGCATTTAAGTACTTGGGTAGTGTGATGAGTAAGGATGGAAATCTGGAGGGTGAAGTGCTTGAAAGGGTGCTGCATGGAAGAAAGGTTGCTGGTTCATTGAAAGCAGTGATAAGGAACAGGGAAGTGAGCATGGAAGTGAAAAAGTTGCTACATGACAGTATTGTGATACCAACTCTGCATATGGAAGTGAAGCTTGGACCCTGTTGGAGGGACAGAAGTCAAGAGTGAGAGCAGTGGAAATGAGTTATTTGAGAGGAGAATGTGGAGTCACATGGAGAGAGAGACTAACAAATGAGGAAGTGAAGTAACGTCGTGGTGTGGATGTGGATGTGATAAGAAGCGTTAGGAGAAACACGTTAAGGTGGTTTGGGCATGTGGAGAGGATGGAGAGTAATAAACTAACGAGGAGAGTGTATGTGAGTGAGGTGGAGGGGGGGAAAGGGAGGGGGAGGCCAAGGATGAGATGGAGGGATGGAGTAGAGAGGTATATGAGAGAGGGGGGTATGAGCTGGGAGTGGGGCAGTGAAATGGCGGGGGACATGGAGGTGATTTGTTTGTGGCCACCCCTTGCGGGATTGAGGCGTCTGGCAATAGATAGATAGATAGTAATGTCACTTAGGGATGAGTGAGGCTGGTCACTCTTAAATGTCAGGACCAACTTGCTTAGCCCGGGGTTCCTACGCTCCTCATTGGGCAATGTAGGATTGGATGATGGATGGATTATTATTATATATAATAATAATAATAATGATAATAATACTCTCATCTTAAATGTCAGGACCAACTTGCCTAGCCCCGGGCTCCTACGCTTCTCGTGGGACTACGAAGGATTGGATGTTGGATGGATGGATGAATTATTATTATTATTGTTATTTATTATTATAATTATTATTAGTCTGTTTAATACTAGTGTTGATATTAAGACCCATTATGTGAAATGTTAGCATCATATTGGATGGTGATGCAGAAAACTTGAGAATTTAGTCTCTTCTGATTACACATCAGTCATTACTAAAGGATGGTGAATTATGGTATGCTGTTTAAGATTTAGCCTCTCTTAATAACTTACAATTACTGTTTTCCTCCCAACAGAGGAGGATGGAGATGTACCTCAAGAATACCTCATTCCCAAATATGAGCTGACAGACCTGTGCTCAGAAGCAGCCAAACTCAAGAGCCTAGGGGCCATGGCCATTGTCCCTCCTGAGCGCTTGGTCCGCCTCCTTAATATCCTTGAAAAGAACATTAGGGATGGTGCCAGGGTTACTCCTATTATTGATGAGGTAGGATGGTGTATTTTAATGGTATTATTATCTGATCTTTTTTTATGTGGGTCATAGATATTTCAGGACTGGTTTATAGTAAGAAATTGCAGTGAAGATAATGGGTCGGGATCTTTTGTGTAAAAATCAGTTTATCTTCACTACCCAAGTTTCATATCTGTACAGAATTAAACTTCACACATGCAGCACGTAAGGATCCCTTGGCATGGAGGGACAACACCTTCCTAAACTTCTTCCGGCCACTTTTTACCTTTGCTTCTGAGTTAGCTCCAGCTCCATCTCTAGCACACGTCATGCCTCCCATATACTGCAGCAAGAGTCATCCATACCCAAGAGATTCTCCAGCAGGGTTAAGCCTTTCCTACCTCTGTGCATCTCTATGCCCTCCTTTACTTACAGGACACACAAAATTAACATTATTTTGCAGCCTGGCTGTGACACCACTGCAGTTCATATGCATTAATTTATCACAAACACTGCATAAAATGGAGTTCTTTCGCATATCTTGTGGCAGGCAGCATATGGCCACACACTCACACACTCTTGCTTACCAGAACTGCCACTTGCCTTGGGTAATTATCACTTGTTTTATTCACATTTACTCTCATACTCTTGTATGTATCCCTTCCCATCTCTCCCCATCCTAAATCTTTCCTCCACTCACCTCACATTCACTGCAATTAACACCAAGTCATCAGCATACATCTCCTATGGGAGTTCAGTCTGAAGTCACATGAGAGAGCTTCAATTTATATGATGAACAATAAGGGACTTAAAACAAATGCTGATGCATATCAGTGTTCATGGAAAATTCATCACTCAGACCTCTGTTCACTCTCACCTAAGTGTGGGCACCCTTGCACATTGACACAGTCACTCTAACCAACCATCCCTCAATCCTGAGCTTACTTATTCCCAAATTCACCACCATCTTGGGCATTCTGTCTAGAGCTTCCTTCAAATCAACAAGAGTAAGATATACTACTCAGTGAGTGATAGTGTGAAGGATGTAGGTGGTTGATTTTTAACCCATGGGGATGAAGTGAGGACCAGATGGAAAGAATATTTTGAAAGCCTGATGAATGGGAATAGAGAGAGCAGAGTGGCTGTAAACATGATTGGTTTGGGGGTGTGAAGAGAAGGAATGCAGTGCCAGGAGACGTGACACTCACACAGGTGAAGAGTGCTGTGAAGAGGCTGAAAAATGGGAAAGGAGCTGGGGTGGATGAGGTGTATGCAGAGATGATTATCCTTTTGAGATTTTTGGCCCTTCGCCGGTTGTGTCTGTGCCAGATTCCCGGGTGCACATAGAGCGCACCATCACACAGCGATATTTGTATATAATCGGCCACTGTACACTAACTTTTTATGGTAGACTAATGAATCTGGTACTGTTTTAAAGCTGAATAGTTGCTCTTTATTGTAGCATGGTTTTAAAAGGTTAATACGATATCTAAAAGACCAATAGGATGAGTAGAAGTTAGCCAGAAAGGAAACATTGCACACCCTCCCGTAGAAAAATATTTGTAATAAAAAAAAAAAGTATTAGAGTTATGTGAAATTTGATAGCATCATGTCAGTCTATAGTAAATTCCCTTTCTATTGATATATAGGTTATGGCAATTTATGTTAGTTTTCACAGAGAAAAGTGAAAGCTCTTGCTGTCACGCTGGCAAATATCCATGCTGGTAATATCAATATTATTTATGGTAAGAACCTATTTATTATGCATATCTGTCTGATATACTCATCACTGTAAAAAGAACAGGACAGTTTGTGTGGAACAAGGCCAGACAGGAGATGGAAAACATGCAAAAAATATATATTATTTCGTATGACTCGAATTAGAGTCATTAGAATCTCAACGGTTGGATTTATGATGACTCGAAAACACATTGTCGGAATCTCAAAGCGTTAAGTGTAATGGAGAGAGTGGAGTGAAGTGCATGTTGGAGATATGTAAGAAGCCATGGGTGAGTGAAACTATACCAGCAGAGTGGAAAAGGCTGTGATTGGACCCCTGTACAGTAATAAAGGTGAGCATAGTGAGTGCAAGAATTATTGTGGCATAAGTTTATTGAGTGTGGAAGAATTATTATAGAGAAAGTAAGGGAGATATCAGAAGTCCTAGTGAGTGATGAACAGGGTGAGTTTAGGAGTGGCAGAGGATGTGTGGATCAAATTTTTGCAGTGAGACAGCAAAGAAGGCTTGTGAGAAGGACCATAAGGTGTTTATGGCATTCATGGATCTGGAAAAAGCATACAACAAAGTGGACTGAGGAAGATTGTGGAAAGTTTTGCACATGTACCACGTAGATGGCAAACTGCTAGGTGCCATCAAGAGTTTTTGTGATCGTAGTGTCGCATGTGTAAGGGTTAATCTTTCCTGTCACAACCTTCTTTCTGATCGCCAGTATGGGTTCCGTCAGGGACACTCCGCTGGCAATCTTCTCACCTACCTTTCAGACTCCTGGTCATCCTCCTTTCGGGACTTTGGCGAAAGCTTTGCCATTGCACTTGACATCTCAAAGGCTTTCGATCGAGTCTGGCATAAATCTTTAATTTCCAAACTGCCCTCCTACGGTTTCTATCCTTCTATCTGTGCCTTCATCTCTAGCTTCCTTTCTGGTCGTTCTATAGCCGCTGTTGTAGACGGCCATCGTTCCTCTCCTAGACCTATCAACAGTGGTGTTCCTCAGGGTTCTGTCCTATCACCTACTCTCTTCCTTTTATTCATCAATGACCTTCTAAGCTGTACATCTAACCCTATCCACTCATATGCTGATGATTCCACCCTTCACCTTTCCATTCGGTTCC